>OMNN01028244.1:0-15296 GCA_900302755.1 Chromis chromis | reverse complement strand
ATGATATTGAACATATCTATATAATGCAAACCAATGGTGTTGCAGAGATTCTTCCATGAGTAGAAATACTGATTGCACAGATTGTTTACAGAGTTTTTAAATGTACAAAATAATCATAATGCACAGGTTTGGATGTGCTGAAGTTGCACTAGACTGAAATATGATATGATATATGATAATTCTCTTTAAAAAAAAAACAACAATACTTTTCTAACCAAATACAATGACTCCTCCTTGTCACTGTAACACTAAACCTCAATGTTTTTGTTGTAATGTCCATGTGAACAAACTCTTTATAAGACTGGGTGCTGTTTTTTCAGTAGTAGATAGTTGTATTTTGTAAATCTTTAAAGCCAGTTCAGTTCCACATGTAAATACCACACATGTAGGCTGCTGCTGAGATCACCTTCTCACACAAGTGCTTCTTATTTACCATGAAATTGTATTTGGCTCATTGGCATTCCATTTAGAGGTGACGACCCTGCTTATCCGGAGCCTAATAAATTCAGCTTGTGTTTTAGCCGGCTAACACTAACATACCTCCGCTTCATCCATCATGGAGCTTAACAATAGCCATGTCTTCAGCTGCTTCTGCACAGCTAAAAGCTTTTCATGTGAAACCTGCAGACCTGCTGTGTGTGTGTGTGTGCTGGGGAGGGGTGTAATGCATGCATGTGTTGAAGCTTGAGAGTGTGTGTGTGTTTTTTTGTGTCTCAAGGCCTGTAGCTCTTTTTCAAACCTCTTATCAGATGGATATGTTTGATATCTCCACTGCCGAGGATTTCCCACATCCAGTGTACATAAACAGCCGGCCAACCTGCTCTGACAGAAGCCCATGATGGAAACACTTGGATGTTTAGGAGTTCTGTTTCAGCGCTCTTACATCCCCCACTTTGCAGCTCAACCTTCCCCCTAAGCCACATTATACAACCTTAAAACAAGTTAATGAAAAATGGGCCTTTCATTAAAGATCCGTCTCTGTCGCCGACACCAGCACGGGTTTGTTTAAAAAAAAAGAGCCACATGACGGCTGAATGGACGAGTGTGTGATCGTCTCCGTTGCAGTTCAGGCCGGTCAGCGTCTCATGGGGCTGCATCTCGCATTTGCATAACAAGCCATCCTCGCGACAGCAACGCCGCGACAGATGTCAGGCCTGCGAGCAAAGTTTTTGTCAGTTTTTGTTCCGGCTGTTTTCTTTTTTCTTTTTTTCTCTCCAGCCGTTCTGATTTTTGTCGCATCGAGGCCTCGTCACAGTCGTCACTGTTTCCAGAAGTCACTTGACAGTCATAAACATGCGAGGGTGTAATAAAAGTCGATTATTTGGGTTAATGGTTTCATCCTAGAGTCTATCGGAATGAAAGAACTGTTTTATTTTGGTTTTCACATCACAAGTCACGGGGCATTATGATTTATATCAGACTAATTATAAACCGACAATATTCGTATTATTAACATGTTTACACTGCATTCTGCATCTCAGCGAGTAATTTTGTTTGACAGAAAAACCTTCAGAGCAGTGAACTCGTGGAAAGTTTTAAGAACACGAGAATCACTGAGACGGATTCTGGCGCTAGAGTCGTAAACTGAGTAAACTGAATTAACCCTAGAACACTAGCGCCGGGTGATTTTCACCCATGCGATTGTGGTCACGTGATTTTCATTGTGTTGCCGCTGTCTGAGTTGCGTGAGTCCTTGAGTGGCTTCATGCTGCTCACTGACATCACAGAAGGTAGGCCTGTTTCCTTGCTACCATCCCTGGTTTTTTCAACAGGCATGTGTTCGGGTGATTTTCACCCAACGTTAGTGATAGAGAGTAAAATACTTTTTTGGTTGGAATATACTCTATGTATATATAATATAGCTCTCCCCCAGTTGTCAGTCATGCAGGGAGACTGTGCCTTTACCAGAAAAGATCCCAGCTCCATTATTATTTTTTAAGGAATTTTTCATGAATGATTCCCTAATTTTTCACAAATTTTAGAGTCTTTTTCTAGAATCTCCCATGATACTTTTTTTCATTTTTTGAGACGTTGCATAGGGGAAAATAAAAGAACAGAACTCCAATTTGCCATGTATTGTTGTACTTTAATATCCATCCGTCCATTATCTATACACTGCTTAATCCTCTGTAGGGTTGCGGGGGGGCTGGAGTCTATCCCAGCCGACTCAGGTGAAACCCTGGACAGGTCGCCAGTCTACCACAGGGCTACACATAGAGACAAACAACCAAGCACACTCACATTCAAACCTATGGACAATTTAGAATAATCAGTTAACCTCAGCATGTTTTTGGACTGTGGGAGGAAGCTGGAGAACCCGGTGAGAACCCACGTTGCACAGGGAGAACATGCAAACTCCACACAGAAAGATCCCAGGCGTCCTAACCAGGACGTGAACCGAGGATCTTCTAGCTGTGAGGTGACAGTGCTAACAACCGAGCCACCGTGCAGCTTTACTTTAATATATTTTAATGAAAAGTATTTTTTATCAGGTAAAATATACCCAACATTAGTGTTACTGATTGTTAAGTTAGTGCTCTAGGGTTAAGAAAATACAAGTTGTTTGGATTGCATTGATTTTTGGTTTTAGGGAATCAGCTAAAGACAAATATGACTTGATTCTTTTGCAGTGTAAACGCAGTAGATGATGCAGTTGTTACAAGTAAACATGTCACAGAAGTGGTAGAAAAGGTATTTAACAGTGACGGTTTTTATGGTTAAATTGGCATTATAACTAACTGATGATGTCGTGCTCTTGTCAATAATCATCCCTCACATTTTGCCTCAAAAGCCACCAAAAAACTGCATTTGGAAACTGAGCGAAATCAGCCGCAAGCACCAGAGTCTTAACATCTCAACATTTCACATGAGGCTCACGAGAAAAAAAAGAAAAAACATGGCAGCTCAAAGCCTCTCCTTCATATTTGGTTGGAGTAGTAAGTGGCCATTGGTGCTCCCTGCTGCTTTGCGTCACAGGGGAAACATCTTTATCATGGCGTATATTATTCCAAAACACAGCTTCCTGCATGGAAACGATCCCTCCCCTGTCCTCAGTTCGCCTGCCTCCTCTGATAGACTGCATTGCTTCTTATAAACTGTCCATGGTCCATAAATTGTGCCTCGCCTGAACATAACACTGCTGCACAGTGTCGGGACTCTTCTCTCTCTCTGCCCTCAGCTGAGATTTGCTTTGTAAATTGTGCGATGAGATCCCCGGGTTTAGAGAAACGGCAGCGGAAGATCTGCGTGGAGGAAAGTTTTAAACATGCCATCTCGCCATGAGTGAGTGAGGGAACGAGTGTGTTATCGTACAACGCAGCAGAAGAGATGGTTATTTACTTTTTAGACGGAAAATGTAGTGTGTATTTGTACTTTTTCTTCAGTGGAGTAGTTGTTGTGATGGATTTCTAGTAAATTAATTAAAATACTTTACCAGATAACATGTTTAATTCAAGACTGTCTGCCCAAAAATCAAAACACATCAGTCTGAAGGCAGTTTACTACCTATACTTAGGTATAATTGTGGCAACGCCTTCTAGTGGCTTCCGTAATCAGGAGAAAATCAAAATAAAAGGTGAGGCGACTCAGCTATAGAGCTACATGTAGGGAGGAGCTCGAGGTGGATGGACGGGTTGAGGAAACACTAGACCACCATTACTTTTAATCATATTTGTTCTGTAACCTCAATTGTGTGTTATTTATCCTACTGTAACCATGATAACAAAGCTTCTCTGTTTATTTACTGTATTAAACTGCAAAACGGAAGCATCCAAACCCTAATCTTCCCCCTAAATTAAGTAGTTTCTACACTTCTCTAGTGTGTAAACAACTTATAAAATCGTTCAGATGGGAGGACTTCTTTTTAATTTCCTAACTTTTTCTTCCAGTTGTTTTAACACCACAAAACCAATAATTATAAGGCTCATTACAAGCATTCATTTAGCATATTCTGTGTACTGTGTAAACATTGAATACTGTAAATACTGTGGCGTCAAGTGACTTAGTGTAGGTGCAAATATATCCCTCCATCTTTGAATTTTCTATTTCACATCATTTTCATAGTGTGGAATAAAACACTTATAATAATTAGGTAAAGCCACTAAATGTACTGTAGGATTTGAGCATTTTTAACAGTGGTGATTCCTAATGGTGGCATAAAAGACATTTCCGCTCTTGGATCCAGTCCTCAGACACTGACGATATCATTTTAAAAGCTTGTTGCCATCAGGATTGTTTCATTTTTTAACATAGGAGGTTTGATAAAGATGCCATGAATACTTAAAGAGCTCTACAGGGATTTGAAGCAAGATGCTCAGTGCTATCTTAAAAACCTCTGACCCAGAATTATATTGGGAAATGTGATTTTAGATGCATTTGGCAAGAAATAAAATCATGCTTTGGTGTCACTAATAAGTGCCACGATGATGTTGAGACCAAATAGCCTTTAAAAGAGAGAAACACTAAGCACACATATCAATAAACAACTAATCTGATCTCAGTTAAACAGCTGCAAAGAGTCAAAATGGCTTAAATCCACAAAGATTAACACGCAAACAGAACTGGCACAACTGGGTTTAAATGGGAGTGTGAGATCACAACCAAATCAACAATTACATCACAATTATGCAGAAGAAGAAGAAGAAGGGCTGTCTTCTGGGAAACACTAACTAAAAAACAATATAGAAAGAAAAAAGAAACTAGACAGAGAAAGAAACTACTCTGAGTTCAACTTGTGATTGAAAACTCGAGCACACGAGTCTGAACTCGTTTCAACTCCTCCAGTAATCAAACTTTTACTTAATTAGAGAAAAGTGTAAAGAAAGTTGAATCACAGGGGACGGAGAGAAAATAGGCTGCTGCAAGAACTCTGCATGTTTTTCTTTTTTTTTCTACTGAACGTATAGGTTAGTCCCACTAATTTGTACACCTCCACAAATTAGATCTGAACTGAGGTTACACTTAAATGACAGAGGTCAAAGCTGCTTTCATTCTAAAAGCCGCCCTGCGCTCACACACACACGTTTAAGGCTGCATCTCTAGCAGGGGAGACAAAACAACAGCAGAGATGAAGACGCACATTGTCACGGTTGGAGGGTGGAAACCGGCTGACAGGGTGAGAGAGCTGACATTTTTCTTTTACCCATCACTGATGTGAGGCTGATGAATATGTGATACGGGTGACACATTCGCAGCTTCCATGTTCTATCAATTACAGCAGCGAAAGAGAGAGAGAGAGAGAGAGAGAGAGAGAGTGTGGAGGAGAGGTTTCTGCAAACTATCTCAGATGCAAATCTGCTTAAAAAAATATGACTAATATTAAAATAAGAGATAATTTCAAATTAAAAGCACCTCTTGTGCCTCTCAGATATGCACGATGGGGCATTTGGCAGATCTGGCTGGTAGAAACATTACAAAAATGTAAAATTTTCTGCCTCTTATTCATCCTTTTAACAGATTATCTTATGATATCACAGTGAAATATGTTACAGCTCACTGTGTTGCAATGCTTTAACAAGTAGCTGCTTTAAATGTAACTATAAACTGACCATCTCTGTGTGCAAATAACCAAAATGCACTATTTTACATACTTTTTACTTTACAAAGAACAATTGTTGAGCACATTTTGAGATTAGTGCACAGATCGGGCTGTATGATGAATGGTGAAGTAGCCTCCACATATAAATAAACCAATGAAAGACGTGGCTCGGGGCCAGAACTTTATCAGTATTGTGCTGTGGCTGGAATTCAGCCCCTCTGTCCTGTCTGGACTTGCTTCCTCTCTGTTTACTTTCGGAGGCCAAGCAGTCGATCCCTGCAGCCGCTCAGTGCCGCAACTGTGCACAGAGTGAAGGCGAGGCGCAAAAACAGCGGAATTGAAATAAAACTCAGCAGTGCGGTCATGCAGGGGCTGATTAATGAGGGCGAGTCCGCGTCAAGACGGATTTGACGCACAGTGGCACACTTGATAATAATAATAATAATAATAATAATAATAATAATAATAATAATAATAATAGGAAGATGTAAACAAAAAACATGTATGTTTATGAATATTTTTTCAGATTTAACACTTGCCATCGGTGGCGTCTTTTTTGCGCAACCACAAACAATGGCGCTGTTCTTTTGACAGTGCATCTTAGCAACAAGGCTGAAAGTTGATACTGTGTCCAAATTGCTCCTTCTGGGACTCGAACCGTCGACTCTTGACACCTGAGTCACTGAGAGAAATTGTGAATAAGCGATTTTTTATTTTTATTTTTTTTTTAAAGTGAATGGAGAGTGAAAGTGAGCAGGAAGGATGGTTGTAAATAAGTATTTATTTTAAAGGAGCTGCATGAATCTGGGCTGCTCTGTGCCAAAGCTGTCGGGTTTATTATACACTGGCAGGTGGGGGTTAGAAGGGGGTATATATGGGCTGTGGAGAGCCTGTGCTTGAGGAGGGGCGGGTCGCTATTATTGGATCCGGGCGCACCAGGTGAGCTGCGAGGAGTCGACCCCACCCCCTGCTCCTCTGGCTCTCCTGCCCTGCCTGGTACTGCCAAGGTGACCTTCCAGAGAAAGAGTTAGAGGAGAGAGGTGGATATTCAGGAAGGTGCTGACAGAAACATCTCTGGTTATGAACCAGCCGCGGTTTGCTTCCCTCCGCTGGAAAGGTGCGTTGCCAGCGGCGTCCCCTCCTCCCCGCAGCAGGAGCAGCGAGCAGGGAAAACACCGAGGCCAAAAACATGTTATCCCAAGCACCGGATGTCTCTGGTCATAAGCTGCAGAGTGGAGAAACACACCGCGCGGCCACAAGACATCCCCGAGCTGCAGATTCCTGCTCGGAACGAGCTGCGCATAGTTTCTCCACAAACCAGTGGCTCGAGTGTTTACCTGTTGTATCTCCCCGAGCCAGGCTCTCTGTCACTGCCTGCGTCTAGCACACACTAGTACGCATGTCTCCAATTCCTGGCCCACATATCCACTCTCATACCTGCTGACAGGCCCCTCTTGTGCGCCATGACGCGCGGAGCGTTCACTGCAAGATTGCAGAATATCACCCAGCAGCCGCAGCCTCTTCCACTGAAACTAAATAAGAAGGATCACACTTAGCCACGTATTTTATGTGTTGCAGAACCGTTTCTCTGCTGTGGGCTCATGAAATAAATTCAAGATTTAGCCCCTTCTAATTTTCTCCAGATAACTTTTTTATTGTGCAAAAGCAGGAGAAAGTATAGAGACCAAACCTCTCATGCTCTTTTTCTTTCACAACAAATGATTAATTTCCAGACTACAACCTTTAAATTCTGCCTTGTCTGCTCAAATAAAATAAATACTTTGGCTCAGACTGAGTTCATTTCAAAAAAGAAAATAACTTTTAATAGAATTGGTCTGTCCACCTCATAGGACGCCATCCTGCCCTCCCGTATGTGATAAGAGATCGTGCGTAAAGGTTTTTTGGGGGGCACTTAAATTACTCACGTCTAAGTAATTACGCCGGTATTCCTTCTGGTCGTTTGGATAGGGGGAGTATCGCATTTTGTTTGACGCGGGGCCTCAGTCGGGCTCTGAAACTGGATCTCATGACTTCATCCCCCCCAACACGAACCTCTGCAAAAGGCATCGTCTGGCGCTGATGCTCCAAATTTCCAAACTCACTATTTCTCTCCATGGAGCAAACAAAAAAATCATACAGCCTGTGATATTCCCCTCACTTATTTGTTTCTCCTCATGCACATAAGGTCAATTTAAAGGCTTAAAACCAAGAGGGCGGATTGTTATAGATATGTTTAATCATCACAAGTTATATGACCACTAAAGACGGATGCCCAAGAGCCCAAAGCTGTGCGCTTTAATTCAGAATCTCGTTTCTCAGACTTAATGGAACTAATAACATAACACCTAATCACGTTACTTTCACTCTCCTCTTTCTCCTTTGCATTTTTTTTTATCTGCAGTGGCTTGGGGTTAAACAAATGAAACGTTCCCCTACTCCTTCTCCTCCTCTCCTTCCTCTTCCTCTTTGTAAAACCTCAGAGGAGAGCAGACCAAACGTTACTTAGCCCTGAAACGCAGAGAGGCTGCAGATAATGAGAGCCTGCTTGCATTAAATGGACAAACAGCAATCCGGCATCTCCTGACCCCTCGATGCTCCTCTCGGCTCCATTGATCATCCCCCCTTATGAGATAATGCAATTACAAACATCAATAAGGAGCTGCGAGGGGAATCATTATGTGGTGACAGTGATAAATGATGCTGCAGAAAATAGCGGGCTCCTCTCAAACAATCCGTGCGCCCAAGGGGCTTTTGAGGGCCGGGGCCCCGTCGCCAAGGAGACAGATGACATCCAAAATGGCCCCCGCTCAACAGTCCTCCTCTCTTCTTTTTCTTTCTACCCACCAACAGATTTTTTGCTTTCTCTCCCTCCTTTTTTCCTCCTTCTTTTGTTTCAAAACCAGCTGCCACGCGACGTTTGAAGGTGGAGTGTTTTTTTTGTGTTTTTTTTTTTGGTTGGGGGTTTTTGGAAACTTTGTCCTGTGAGGCGTTTGGTCACCACAAAATCATTTATATTGATTTCATAAAGCAGCTACATATTGACATGTCATCTTGGCTATATATGTATTTCCTGTGTAATGATTTTAGCTTTGGAAACTATGGAAAATTGATTGAATATTGTCCTGTTGAGCGCTCATGTCAAATCTTTCCTTCGCTCTTTCTTGCGTCTTTTTTTCTCCCTCGAATTCAGCCTTATAATAAATGTAAAACTTGAAGGTAACAGAAGCAGGTTTTAAATAATCAACATAAATTTTATAACCAACATTTAACTCTTCTCTTTTTGGAGGAGGGAAAAAGAAAAATGAAATAATGTGCAGTGCTTCATTTTCATTCAGTCGGTGTGACATCAAGGCCTCACATGCAATTTTAATTTGATTTATTTGTTTTAAAAGCTAATAAACCGAAATAAAAAACTCCAGTATTAAAGTTGTTGTGAAAAAACATCAAAACACAATTTTTTGAAATAAAATATAAGCATGGATAACTGGTGTAGGAGGCAAACATGCGCAAAATGCTGTGCGTAAACGTTTCATTTGCCGAAAATTGATCATAAAATAAAGATAAAATTAACTCAACAAATACTAAAACATATATTTAACTGGCTGGCCTCGGTGTTGAGCAACCAGTAATAACCCGGTGCTTTAGATTAATAAGCCTACAAACATTACTGCCGCCGAGATTTGTCATGGCTTGTGCTGTAAGACGGAGCAAGAGGCACACGTTTACTTGTCCAAGTTCCCAGTTTGAGCCATAAAGGCGCACACATATCTGCGCTGTGGGAGGAGGACAGGCCTGTCCGGGCACCTCCACCGCTCTGGAGCACATTTCTGCTCCATTCATTACTCTGACAGTTCACTCCGCGGTCAGCGTGTGTTTGGAAGACAAAGAGGACTGGTTAGGCCTGCTATCATTTTATTTAATTTTCAGTTGTTTGAAATTAGCACAAGTTAAAAATCATATTGTTTTGCGCGTAAGAGCCACTTTAAGCCGCAGAAGACACAGTGAGAAAACAAATTACATTCACACCTCAGCAGTTTGAAATATAGGTCAACTGTGACAAAAGTGTTCTCAAATAGACAGAATCGTTATAATTTAAAGTTTTTACATCTGATAAAATAGAGGAGAAGTTGCACTAATGCTCATAATGAAAAACTGTCTTTATTTATTAATAAATATGTGTATTTACATATTATTATTTAATACGCATTGAGACTTTAAAATATTTGCAAAAACGCTAAAAATGTCAATTAACTGAGGCAAATTAAATCAAATTATTCCTATTATTTATTTTAGTCAAATGTAATTTAAAAAAAAAAAATTCTAGTAGACAGAAGTCAGTTGTGTGTTTTGTTTTAAGTCTTTGAGCCTTATAACTGATATGAAAATTCACTCACAATTATCAGTGCAGGGTATTTTTACGCATTTGACACATTTTAAAAAATATATAGATTTCAAGAAACTTTTTGGTATTTGTATTAAAACATAAAGTAAAATTATACATATATAAATACATTTCTTCAGAATTTATTTTTGCAGTTGTCTCCTGCGGTGCAGCCACACACTCTTTGCAGCTCATCTTAGCTTTTCCACTTTTATCAAAACGTCCAAACGCGTTTTTTGGGCGTTTTACGTCCGTGAGTAAAAGGAGACGTGGTACCGTGCGCCATCTCCAAACGTCCCTGCCCCGGACAGTTACCAGGCCTCCCTAAAGAGGGCAGTCAAGCATGGGCTTTCTCCTCTGTCTCCACAGCTCCCAGCGGCCACAGGCTCAGGAATTCACATTTCACAGCCTCGGATTTTCCAGCCATGGTGGAGAGGCGAAGCAATTAAAACGTCGCCTGGGTTTTTTAAGAGCGTGACTTTTTTCTTCTTCCTTCTTCGTCTTCTTCTTCTTCTTCAGTGTAAATAGCATTCACTTCGGCAGAGGCAGTAAAAACACAATAGTTGCTCGGAGGAGAGATAGAGAGAAAGAGGGGCAGAGTATTGATTTATACGCGCATATTGTTATGGATAAAACAGACTCTCTCTTGTTCGCTGGTTTGGAAAAAAGAAAAACACAAGACGCTGACTTTGGGATTCAGGGGGCTGCTCTCCGAAATGTATCAATTAGACAAAACTCGCTCGGCTCTTCTGCTCTCGTCTCCTCGGTCGGGCTCAGCCTCCTGAAGTGCATCCCGGAGACAACCTCGGCTACAGAGCGCCGGGCTTCAAGCGGAGCCCTTTGACTGCGGGCAACAAGGCGTGAGGGAGAACTAATCTTCCCATTTACACGTTTGTAGCAATTTTACCTAAATGAATTTTAATGCTAAATGAAAGGATAATTCGCTTTCTTGCCGAGCCCCCCTCCCCTCTCTCCTCGCTTCCTCTATGTGTGAGAAAATTACAGCAGAACGCATTCATTAGCTGCACATTTTACGCAGCAATGGGAGGAAGGTTGACTTAAGTGCATAAGTACAAACGGAGCTCTGCTTTCTTGAACGTGTTTGTGGCTAATTTAACTTGGTTTTTGTTCAAATGTTTTATATGTGGTATATAGGAATATCATTTGAGACTAGTTAGGAGTTCTGTTATTTGAACAAAAAGTATTTATTTACAACACAGATGTACATATATACCCTTCAAAGAAAAAGCATAAGAATCATGACTTGTCTTCAAAGGAATTTTAAAGATGTGCGTAATACATGTTTGAAGCAATGGATAATGGAAGCATTGATAACACACACAAGCACATATGCACACACACACTCTCTCACACACACACACACATGTTCCCCCTCACATGCATACTGCCACACAAACACACACACACAGTGACTTTTACATTCTCCCCTGTCTGTTGATCAGCATTACATCATCTGGTTAAATCAAAATGAATGGACTGTGGTGTAAATGGTGTTTTCCCATATAGCCTCTGCCTCTCCCTGTTATCAGGCCGCATCAAACGATGAGGGGAAGAGAATCCATTGGCCATGCGAGTGCTGAGCCATGTGACATAAAACACATCAATAAGACACTGGAATAGGCTTTCAGAGGCCCCTGGATCACAAACACACATGGAGAAAAACAGGAAACAACATGTTTGCGGGACACACACTTGCAGTTTCCCATCCACAGTGATTTTTTTTTAGATTGTTTGTTAGCTTTAACCGGAGTCGTGTATCACGTCTGTTAGCCTGGCCGTGTTGACACCTACGTTATTGTCCTCATGAGTGTAAAATTAAAAAAAATGGACAATTGGATTAAAAAACATCCAAAATGTTAGCCGCTAGAAACTGTGTTTAGCTCGGGGTCACTGTGCTGATGACCCCAAACGGTCAGGTAATTTTTCTATACCGTTAAAAACTTTCCGCCAGTAGAGAAGCATATAATAAAATGATATGAAAGTATTAAAAAAAAATTGGAGTTACAAGGTGTAGACAAAAGCAACAGTAATACAATTAGCCGCACCCTGCATGTAAGTAAAGGGGCTGTGTGTACTGTAACAAAAACAAAAGTAAAACAGGACATCTGAATCGCCATCACACTCTCTTTTACAATTCAAACAAAGGCCTGCGAGAAATGATCGAATTGTTCATTTATTCACGTTTTTTTTTGTCCTTTTAAAAATGCAGTGTGACTCAATGGAAGGGAGGGAGGGAGGCAGGGGGTTCAAATTTGATGGAGAGACGGCGCACACACACACACAGTGTGGAAAGAAACCAGAAAAAAAGAGAAAAAAGTTCACATCCTTTTTTTAAAAAATCTATTAGAAACAACATAATATGCAGAACAATACAATAGCATTTACAATACTTAAATTCCCAGTTCTTGTGAGAGTCCAGCGTAATTTTACAACAGTATACAGTATATTTTCTTTCTCCACTTGCTTCCCAAACTAGGGCTTGATATAGTTATACTTTTAATTTCTTTTTCTCTTGCTTTCCCTCCTTCCAGGTTTCAATCCACTATATTTTTTTTAAAGGGCACCTCTTTTTGCTTTGTTAGTGTCCTGTCAGATACAGACATTGGCTTCTCTTTGGTCCAATTCCATCGTCCCAAAGAGTGGAGTGCTCCTCGAAGGAAGTCTCTTTTTTTTTTTTTTGTTTGCCAAAGAGTCAAGAATGAATCATCAGGTGCCACATTCACCGAAGGTACAGGCAAACGACCCAATGTGTCTCTTGTGTGTCATCAATGCTCGCAATCACAATCACTTGAACGGAGGAATCCATGTGAACCTAGTGGGCAGCGGCAAGGGGGCGAAGTCTAGTGTCCGCCACAGAAGAAGCAGGAGTCTGTCGGGACTGGAGGGTGGGATTCATCTGGCTTGATAATCTACGTGTCACCTTTGCTGGACACATAGACGAGGATTGTAGGCAGTCATGGATGGTTTCCATGTTGCAGATGTCGGCCGAATAAAACGTTGTCAGTTCTCGGAGGTGAACAGAGGGGCTGCTGTTGGTTGTTGTTGTCATGAGGAAGTCAAGGGAGTCCCAATCTCAAGCTCCATAGTCCTCTGTGAGACACATGATCCCCCTGGTTTGCCTTGCAGTTCTGAGGAGAAAGAAGGTTGGAGCGGTTAGTCAATGATCAATTTTGCCCAAATAAATTCAGCTAACTGATTGGACTTAGCTGATCAGAGAGAAGATTCATTCCTAATGACAGTATCACCATTGTTAACACATTCAACGTCAGCTGATCAGCTATGGTGTCCCAAAAATTAGATTTCGATATGACTAAACTGCATCTTCAGTTATGTTTTGAGAGACGCATATTTTCTACATTGCTTCTCGTCTCCCTGCTAACTCAACATGTTGTGAAAGAGCCATATTTTAGGCCAAACCATGATATTTCCCAAACCTAACCACATAGTTTTGGTGCCTAAACTTCACCAAAGAGCAAGTGAAAGATGAAAGTAAACAATGAATGAAAATGAAACTTAAATACAAGATTAATTGTCCCACACAGGATGCAAAACCCTTGTTTCCTAGAAAGTCCTGTTGCTGACTTAAGCTTTGACTTTGTGGCTTTTTCTTTAAACTGAAAGCCTTTCCTACTATACCACAGTGACAACATGCTTTTCTCTAAATGCAAATGTAGTATAGTTGGGTTGGTTGTGACAACACAGTTTTACCTGGCAACAGTGAAACCACATCTATATTTGTTCAACGTATAAAGTTAAACACATCCAAAAAACTCCCCCCGTAGGAGCGCATACGGGTCAAGTTATGCAAATATCATTAACGTCTGAGCGAGCTGGCATATTGTCATCCACCGAGGGAGCAGAGAGCATTTAACTGCAAAAGAAAACTACTGAATGAGTTAGATGTCATCAATCATTCATTAAATACAACAATGGATCACACTAGACTTCAGAAAGCAGACTCTCATGTTACATTTTAGAGCCGAAAGCACATGGGCATAGCAGGCATCTACTGCAAACCCAACACAGTGTTAATCTGGGTCAGAATACAGACCAAAGCTGCCCTTCACCAACACTGGGGGAGACAGAGAGAGCACTGGAGGGTTTAGGGAGTTAATCCTACACCCTGAGTAATGCTGCTTTAACAGTAGGAGAGGACTTTGAGACCAAACACACATGATCGACTTTAAGTGATACCGAGGTCTGGCGCTCAACATTTCCTGGATAATCAGTTTAACTGGGCTACAAGGAAATGTAAAATTCACCTTTTGATTGATCTTTTTGCAGTTAGAATCATGAGTAAAACTCCATGATACCAAAGAACAGGACTTGAAACTATCGGATTTGTGTCGCATATCAACCGAAAGAACTGGTGCAACCTGCTGCATGCCATCAAACCTGCTCGCGCACTGCAAAGAAATCCATCTTTACCCTCTTCTCTCCCTACATTCCTCTCTCTTTAAAGCCAACAATGGCTGTCATCTATCTCCGCAGGTAGAAATTCACCACAGAGGACCCGCGGCCATTGTTGTCAAAACCAAAGAGGAGAGGTGAGGCTCAAGCCGCCCGTCACCTGAGAGCGCCCGGGGCCCATCCACGTGTTCGCCGAGAGGACCACTAGAGCTGACACAAAGGCAGGCAGGGAAAAGGACAAGGAGGTGCAGCGGGAGGAGGACAATAGAGGAGTGAACGCAAGGGCCCTCGCTTGTTATTCCCCTTCATCCGTCAAGCTTTCACCTGGGCTGCCCGAGAGGGAAGTTGCTTAAGAGAAGGGTGAGCCATTATGTTTGGACTCATAGTAGTAGGGGGTTGCTTATCTTTGTGGCATCTGACCTGTGACACGACAACAAACTGAGCCATTAGCAAAGCTAGCTTGAATGCAGTCGAAGCAATGATTCGTTAAATGTCCACAAAAATTAAGTATCTGTGTTGCAATCTTTATGACAATTGCAGGAAGATGTGTAGGCCTACAAAAAACAAACAGAACACTGACCTTTATGAGTAAAGATGCCAAAAAATAAAAACAAAACTATCCACAGTCCAATCATCTGTTGATTTGCTACCTCAACTTGTTTGCATATTCACCCCGGCTAACGGGAAGGTCCTGATTGCTGCAGTAAATCCATGTCAAGGGTCTAATAAATGCTATGCGTGCTTGAAAGAGCACACATTGCTAATAAGGTTTTTCACTTAATAAGCCAATCAATACATTGAGCTGTAAGCCTCATTTCTCAGCCTCCGAGGGGGATTCCAGAGGGGCCAAATCAACAGGGACACACATTCACATGGACAATGCAAAAGGGGGCACAAAATCCCCATCGGGACCTGTTTTTTCTCCCCGTGTTCGTTAATAGTAAAAGT
>OMNN01028243.1:0-33478 GCA_900302755.1 Chromis chromis | reverse complement strand
GGTCATCATTTGGCATCTCTTTATAGCCATTTTGTGACTCTTTGTAGTTGTGTTTCTGTTTGTGATAATTTGCATTGTATTGTGGTCATTTTGCACATCTTTGTGATAATTGTACATTACTTTACATTTTACCTCTCTTTGTGGTTGTTTTGTTTCTCTTTGTGGTCATTTTGTGGTCTTATGCGAATTTTCATTCAATTTCATTTCATGTACAGTTTGCCTATCTATCTATCTATCTATCTATCTATCTATCTATCTATCTATCTATCTATCTATCTATCTATCTATCTATCAGCTGCTTATTTAGTCTATTCTTTAGAAACACAAAAGGTTTCCATGGGAACTAAATATAATTATTGGATCAGTGTTAGGATTCAGCCTTTGTTTGTCAGATTTGACAGAAAACCATTCTCTCTGTAACCACCAGCTTTCAGCAAAACTGTGTTTCGTTGTATAGTTTGGCCCCTCATCCCCACCCTCCAGCCACATATGAGTGTTGAAACCCTACAGTCCTGTATTTACTACAGGATTCCGATGTTAGAAATTCACCTTCTGATCATAAAACAAGTTACCCAAATGCAAAAAGGTTGCACAGCCAATGGTATGCCACAATTTAGCTGAAAAAATGGTGTCGGTTTCCACTTTTACTCGAGCGCAGCCTGATATAAAGTCTGTTTATAATGTCTGCAATGCTCAATTGGTTTCTATGTAGAGGTAGTTAAAGATGTTTCTAATATTCTGTCCCCCTCATGTATGTAGCTAAATAGAGAGGACAAAAACATTATAAACACCTGTCGACATGCATGTAATGTAGTTACTTTAAGTGTTACCTCAGTGGCAGACATGATTGGATTTCCATAACATTTCTAGCAAAAGTTGAACAATATAGATTTTGTAAAGCTAGAATTTATGGCCGAGTTGTTCCATTAAATTGCACTGTCCATGATAAAGTGACCACTGGTTGTGTGTTTTTTTTTTTGTATTATCTGGCAAATTAGACATTTGACAGATGAAGACACTTCATTAGTCTGATGCAACAAACCTATTAATTCAATATTACCACAAAGATGACTGCTCATTGATTTGTAACTGTGCTGTTTAATGCAGCATAAATAGAGATTTTAAAAGATAAATAGAATAGTAAAAACAGTAGGATGAAAACCTCTGATGTCTTGCCTCTGAAGAGAGCAAAACAAATTTGATCAATTCTAGTAACAAGTATTGCCTTTGTAGCCAAATCCTGTAGGTGCATGCCAGTGAAATCAAAGCTGTTTAAAAAAAAACACTTAAAAGATGGAATTACATTGATTCACAGATCATCACTGCAATGAATACAGACAGTGTAGTTATTCCTGACATGACTCCATGATCCGTGGATTTGATGTGTTATTTAGCATAGACAGAGATGTGATTTTATTTTACATTGCAGGAAGGAATGAGCTGCAGTGCCTATGTTTTTAAAATTTTAATCAGTGTAAACATTTCACCCAAATGCACAATGGAGTTCACTGGCATGGAGGCATAAGCTACATTAGACTGGGGTTGCACAGACGGTATGTGCACGATCAGTTCATTGATGTTTTAGCCTTTTCATCAGATTGGATCATATTAAAGCATAAAATTTCACCAGGCTTATCCTTAAACTCCACTCCACAATCGTGCATTTTAGATCCTGCAGAGACAGAAATCACTTTTCCTCTCAATGCTGAAGACGGAGATCAGTGCTCAGGTTTAAAAATCAACTCCAGCAGGGTAAAGCGTTCGGTGTGAGTGTGCCGATTCATGTGTATCTCCGAGAGTGCTCACGTGTCTTGCAGCAGAGCCATCCACTTGTGCTTAACTACCAAGCGTAAAGTGTTTGTGCGACTGAAATAATGCGTGTTGTTTCCTCTCATTTAAATGCCCTCTACTGTAATTGGTGTAATCTGTAGGTTTTATCTAGTGCCAAGTCTGTTCTCATACTGTGCTTTTTATGTGCCTCTGCAGAGCTGCCAGCCTGTGCCAACTGGTTCTCCTTACATGTGCATCAGACCTCTCCTCTTTGATGCTGATTGGATTTTGAAAGCATGTCCAGGGCTGGGTATTTTGTCCGTGGCAGTCCTGTTATTCAGAACGTCTCAATGAGCCATATTATGAAGAGCTTGGTAAGTTTGCATGAAGGCTGCACCACAAGTTGTGTTAATTTGTTCTACCCTACAACCTTGGGGCTGTCCTGCTCTCTCTAATGACTAAGCAGTTGACAGTGAAGATAAAACAGCAGCTGTGACTGAAAGTACAACGTACAATCAGATCACTGAAATCATTTCGGAGCTATAACATGCTTTTGATCGCGTTTTACACATTCAGAAATCTCAGAATATCAATAATTCATCAAAACAATGGAGTTTCAGATGCAAAAGTTGTCTGGCAATTTGTCCTCTCCGCCAGCGATGCTTGTGTGTGTATTTACAACCATAAAGGCTCTCACAATCAACCTACACATGCATTTTCCGCAAAAAAAGAACACCTAATCAGCCTCAGACATCCACTCCATCAAACACAAGCCTAACCAGTGTCGAGCTGAGTGACATCTAGATAGATGCTGCAATATGGCTTTTAAAATCAACCTCTAAATCAGCCACCATCCATTCGGAAACACGCTGTATAATGGAAAATATTGATATTTTTTGGCATATGTTGAATGCACTGCCTCCAGAATTAATCATGGCATTGAAGAGAGTGCTCTCTCTTCGTCTGACTGCCGGGCCTGCCTCAGTGCTCTCATTCTCTTCATTTGCCCCTGTCCTGTGTCTCCATAAGTTGCCCAGCCACATGATGAGATCAGAGAAGCCTGGTCATCTAAGTAATGGATTTCTTTCTGTTGATTCCTCCTGGGTCCACAGCCCTGCGTTCAGTGATGTATGCTCCATGCAACGGCACTGGACAGCTCATCTCTCTCAGCCACAGGCACCTCTGCATAAGCACATTCACCCAGAGCCAATCTGTGAAATGCACTTTGGGGCTGCTACTGCCCCGGTCAAAGACATCCACAGAGAAAGAAAAGCACCGTAACCATTTTAAAGTCATGTAATGGATATTAGTGGAATTTTGCGGGGAAAGATCCTCCACTGGCTGAGGTTGTAAACTGACCTTTTCCCTTGTCTGCAGGGGCAGCGGCTGAAAAGTCTCAAAGCTGCAACACCAACATTTCATCTTTAGTAATGACTGTTAATGCTAATTTTCACTTTCACCTCTGTCCCTCAGGTTTCTACCCCAACTTTCACCCTCCTTGGCTTGATTTAACACCACACTCCCCACCTACGGGCTCTTCCTGCTCTCCAACTTTAGTAAGAACCATTTCTTCAAAGTCCTCTGTGGCATTTTTGCAACGTTTCTTCAACATGAGCACTTTTAGCTACACACCGTGAAATACAGCCTGTAGACTTTAATTGAAAAACTGGCCAAATGTGGAGTGTGGGATGAATATATGAATTACAAATGAAGCAGTGAGGAAAAACAAAGCCAAATGGTCTCCCCCCCAAAAAACAGCACAAGCCCAAAGGATATGGCACTCGCATAAATTATATGAAATGCCATGGACTTTCAGTCACTCTGCTGTCTCGCTTCTCTTTCTCCCCCTTTACTGCTGCCTCCCTGTTGTACCCTCTTCATTCCCACTGACATTCCCCAGACGTCTGATGGATATCAGCCCATGTCCTCCAGGAGACATATTCCATTATTATGCTGCCACAGCGCTCATCCACAGACCCATCTCTCCTCTAATCAATGGCCATGCAGCACAGCAGCACAGCAGGCACGCACAAACAAGACACATACAGCAAAACCTTCAGTGAATAATCAAACCAGTAGTTGAACACAGATGGGAATCAAAGAAATGAAGTATTCTATATCTCAGACGACACATAGCCGATTCCTTCACATCTGCACAAATCAATATAGATGGAGATCCACCAGAGCAGCCCCAGCTGTGCTGCCTCTTACCTGCGTGACTCTGTGGTGGTCCTCCTCTCAAGCTGTGCTTGTTGAAGACCCTCGGTCTACACAGTAATGCCCTCCTATATGGGCATGCATCTGTGGGGCAGATCAGAGCTCTGCTGTCTCTCTGTCAGCGTGGAGAAGAGGAGGGATCAAGGATCAGAGAGTCCTCCCAGCCGGCAGCCCCATCTAGCGCATCTCCTTGTGTCTCCCGCTCTCCCGGGTCATTCCAGCCAGCCCCTCAGCAACCGCAGAGCCAGGGAGCGAGCGTTCGGGGGGGATGGGAGGTGCTTAGAGGACTGAAACGGACATGGAACGGCGAGCAGAGCACCTCCTCCTCCTCCTACATGTCTGATTGCAGCCAGTGGACATGCTACAGCTGGAGTCTCTGCTTCCACCTCCTGTTTTCTCCCTGTGCATGTGTGTGTGAATGTGTGCGTTTTTGTGTGTTTGCGCATCAGTGCTGGCTCCTCTCTGTATCTATTCCCTCACTGTTCATGCTGCCGGTGGCTGCTGAGGCAGTGTGAGAGAGGGAGAGAGAGGGAGAGAGAAGGAGAGGGAAACGTGTGTGGGAGCAGGGGAGGGACAATGGCAAGGGAGACTATGGGAAAGGCTGTTTTCCATCCTGCTTCATGTGTTGGTATCAATCAATCAGGGATGTGTGGCTGAGTTAATGAGTCATTCATACCTGCGCATGTCTTTGTGTGTGTGAGACACACAAAAAGAGAGAAACTGATAAAGGGCAGACAGATGCACTGCTTGCAGAGCATGCATGTTACTGTGTGTGTGTTTTGCATTTCTTGCATGTTTACTGTGCAAACACGTTTACGTATGTCCTGTTCTGATGAGCATGTCTGAAATTACTAACTGGGAACTTTACGATGCACACACAGCCAAACATGCAAAAAAGGAACATCTAAATGGCAGGCGAAGATCTCCTCAGGCTATCAGTATATCAACAGCCCTGAGAATCTACAGCCTTAGCAGGCTACCTGCCTCCCTGAATGCCCTGGGGAATGATATATCACACCTCAACACTCTGGGGAGAGGAGAGGAGAGGAGAGGAGAGGACTAAAGGAAAGCCCCTGCAGTGAAACATCCCTCCAGAAAAGGACTGAAAGGCAGGTGGGCTATTTGATTAGAGAGAGAAATAGGAAGGGAAAGGAGAGAAAATGAGACAGACAAGAGGTGAAATGTTGAGGCTCAGTTTCACTGACAGTGCACTGTGTTTTGTTCTCTAAGCATGCTGTCTGTTGTGCTTTGACTGCCTCAAGAATTAAAGAGAGAGGCAGAAGGGGATAAAATGAAGAAGAATGAAGATCTGGAGATAGGAAGGAAGGCCTTTGAAATCGACAAAGAGAAATTGCACGAGAGAAAGAGAGAAAAATGCAACCTCTGAAACATATTTCCTTCTGATAAAAAGCAGGGACATTTACACAACTCAGGAGGAGCATACTAAACATCATCTTTTCTTTTTTCTATCTTAGATAAGTCTTTTCATATCTTTGCATTTTCTTTAGCTGTGCCTTTGTCTTAAGTAGAATCTCTCACTTTCTCTCTCTGTGTCGAAACCAGGTAAAAATAACAGAAACACAGTGCTTACCCCGATCAACCTGAGAGAGAAGAATATCGCCAATATCCCAGAATCTCTGCAAACTGAATATGTCTGGACAGGAAATCATGTGAAAAACAAAGGGGGCAATACTAGCTTCTGAGGCCAAGGGTGTAGTTGATTTTTTCACAGAGGAATATGACACCGATTGATATCTTTGTTGAATAAATAATTGAAAAAACACGTTTTCCTCGTGATGTTCAAACACACCACCTTTATATGCAGTCGCTGTTTCTAAGAGGATCAAGTGTCTAAGTGTGTTGAAAAAGTCGACTCTTTACATTGGCTTGACTTACTTTTCCACAGGACTATACTTGTTGTAAGCAGTGGGAAGACTATCCTGGCAGGATGTTCAGACTGCAGACAAGCTTACCTGCAGTATTATGTGACTGGACTGAAAGGATAGTCTAATTGTGACGTCCCGCATGAACTCACTTCTGGCTTTATTGGGTAACCGCTTCCCTTTATGTGTTGCAGTTCATTTTACGTCCTTTCTTTGTTTGTTATCCTGCCAGCTTTGTGCATCCCCTGTTCAGTTTTCCAGTCAGTCACCTCAGTATATGTACTCACTACTCGGTTGGCAGATTGTCTTTGCAGTCTCTGCAGTCAAACTTCCCAGTCTTTCTTGTTGATTTCTTGTGCATGACCTTTACATTTTGTTGACTTTTTATCCAGCCTGTTCCTGTATAAGTTTTGGTTCACTGTGTGAATACTTAGCCTATTCTTCTGCCTTTTTGGCTGCACTCTGCCTGTATTACTTGCCTCGCTGACTGCCTACCAGTGTATGAACTCAACCTTGCTCTGTAAATTTTGGATTTTGAACTTTTTCTTGCTGATCGCTGTGTTGAAGTCATTCTCTGGTTGTCACTCTGCTACTGTGCACCGTAAATCTCTACATCAACTTTCTGTTTGATCCCTGCTTCAGCCTGCTTTGTTCCAGAAACACTGATTTTCCCCAGATCCAAGTTCATGACCAATCACAACCCACAAGAGCATATTTTATAGAGCACTATAGCAAATTCAATTCATAAAAAAGACTTGAGAGGGTAGTCATGGGTGTGAAGAAACTGATTAGCAACAGTTTAAAATTTGCTCATAATCAGCCCATTGTGATTCATCCCACAGCAGAGCTTAGTGTTGCCTTGAAGAAATTCAGGCCGGAGCCTTCAAGGGAAACAGTTTTTCCCTGACCTGGGGTCTGCTTTTGAAAGCAATTCCTGATGCTTGGCTGTGTTAATCTAACTCGGTAATCTGCTGTTAAATCAGGCTTTAAGAGTGAGCTGAGGCAGTGACTGAGGCAATCTTGTGTAGAAGAATCAGCCTCATGGCGTGTGTGTAGGGGTAATTATGCATGAGGAAGACGGTTAGTACTGCGTTGGATGTTGGCAGAGGACTAACAGATGGTAATTCCCTCTCAGTCCTGCACTCCTGGCAGACCTCTGGATTACAAATTTGCTTGTATCTATACATTCGCACACGCATATTACCGTCTGCCACACGTACAGATGTGCTCCAGCAGTCACAAAAATCCAATTTAAATGTGCATTTTACGCCAATGCTGCACATTTATTTTCTGCAGCTGGAAGAGAAATACAAAAATCCAGCAACCCTTAGCAGGATTACGGAAGATAGAAGGACTTTTGGGATTTTGAAAAATCCCTTTTGTATTGGTCTTCCTTCAGTATTACAATAAATGCCCATGGGTCTCTCAATTTCTAATAAACCATAAAGCCTGCAGTTACCAATGTTAGTCATCAATAAGAAAAAACGGCATCAGTTCTGCAGATACATATAATACTAAAGTCATTAATATTGGCTGAATGTTTTCTCACTTCCTAACAAGTCTTAAGACGAAATTTACATCTCCTTTAAATAAATTTTATGTGTAATCTATGATACAGAATTCGCTACCTCAGCACCCTCTACAATCCGTCTACATCTGCGGCCCTGTGATGGCCCATTTTGGTATTTGTTCAACAATGAAATTGGCTTTGCCCATCGGTGTGGAATTTTTGTACTCGGCTCGGCCCACACAAGTCATCCAAAAGATGTAACTGGATTTTTGTTGGAAGCTGGGTCTTGGACAATCAATAAGAGAAAAAACTTTTAAAAAGTAAATATTTTTATCATACACTTTCCACCCAGTAGATTTACATGTAATGCGAATGCGGTTAAAACATAAACAGTGGTAAATCAGTCTGCACTGATGTATAAATTACAAAAGGTGATTGATATAGCTGTCATCCACATCTGCAAATACTGCATGAACACCTCGTTCAATTTCAATAAATCTCTGCAACCATCTGAAGGGATCAGGCCATGTTTTATTGATAAATCTGCTGAGAGGTGCCATGCCGGAGTGCAGCGCCATTACACACTGTGTTTACCTTGATTAAGTCACAGGCAAATGACAAGGCTGCTTCAAAATAACAATGCACACCTCTGCACACCTCACAGCGGTGGGTTATAACTCAGTATGCTGCCTGTTCCTGAGGGCAATGTAGGATTAAAGGGGGTCATCAATCCTGGGTGCTGTTGCCTTCTTTCAGACTTTCTTTTTAACAAAAGTGGCATTTCATGTTTTGTTCCTTAAAGATGGAGTGCAGGACTTTTACATATAAATGAGCTTCCTTTACGTTCCAGCCCTTACCAGATGAGTTCACACGTTGCTGATTAGACCTATCAGAGCCAGTTAAATCTCTCTGGTTGGATTCCTTTACTAATCAAGGCAAGGTCAAGGGAAGTGATTCATAAGGACATAGGAAAAGACAACCACGGTGCCAAGAGAACTCAACGGCATTTACATTAGGTTACGTAATCATGCGATGGCGGTTGTTGCTGATGGAAGTTTGCCATGGATGGTGCGTCGCTGCAAGGAGTTGTGGGACCACATTATGTCCTCTCTTTTTTGGATGAACTAGTGTATCCCATGCAAAAGGAAGCATTGATTTCCTCAGCATGTAGAGAGCTAAAAGTGGTGAAATGATGGAAAAGCCTAGAAAAGCACCTAGGCATGCAGACTGCTTCTACAAACATTTGTGAAAGAATGGGAGGGAGCTCAGTGGATTCAAGTGTGGTACCGTGATAGGCTGCCACCTGTGCAATAAGTCCATTCATGAAATTTCCTTGATACTAAATATTCCACGGTCAACTGTTCGTGGTATTATAACAAAGTGGAAGCAATTTGGAACAACAGCAACTCAGCCACGAAGTGGTAGGCCACGTAAAATCGCAGAGCAGGGTGAGCGGATGCTGAGGTGCAGTGTCCAGAAATCGCCAACTTTCTGCAGAGTCAATAGCTACAGACCTCCAGACTTCATGTGGCCTTCAGATTAGCTCAAGAACAGTGCATAGAGAGCTTTATGAAATGGGTTTCCATGGTTGAGCAGCTGTATCCAAGCCTTACATCACCAAGTGCAATGCAAAGCAAATGCTTAAAAATGGGATGTCATTAGAGTTCATGTGCGTGTAAAGGCAGACGTCCCAGTACTTTTGGCAATATAGTGTATGTCCCACTCTAAGGCTATTTTCGAGCCGTGAAGTGCTTAGGTGTGTGACTTTTTGAGTAATTGCCACAGTGTCCTAAAGCCCATATAGACTGCAGATTTATTAGAGCTTACTGGGACTCTCTGTACTGTACATGGCACAATCAAGCTCAGATGATGAATCAGATGATGACGTATCAACCACACAGTTATACAATTACAATCAGATGGCAAAAAAAAGACACATGCAGGCACTGGAGGTGTAATACGATTGATAAAGATGGAAATGACGAATTTATTATTTATCTTGATAGTGTCAGTCCCATCAAGAAGAACAGTGTAGCAATTGTATGTGATAATCTGTGGAGGTTCTGCCATAGCTTTGTAATGTTGCAACAGTCTTCATGTCTGTTGATTAATGTCAGTCTAACCATTGCACTACTTCCAACAACAAGGCTGATGAGTTGTGGGATACATGTAACTCTGACACACTGCTTCGAATCATATTAAGACATTTGTGCATCAAGTGTGGGTTAATTGTACTGTGTGTTTGCATTTTTCCATCATGGGGCTAGCTGGTCTGCTACCTGTAGGTTCATCACTGTGCACTTAAGTGCTCAAGACAACAAGAGTGGGAATAAGAGTACAATTTAATTCCACACCAAACTCACAATTTCCTCAGAATGAGTACAGCTACAGAAGAGAAAAATTGAGAAATATTAGGTTTTTCAAAAAATATGACTCAACGGGAATTTACATTTCATTGAAATGACTAAAGGAGCAACGGAGTGTAGCCATGACTGTTTTCTCTGCTGTGTTTTCAACTTCACTGTCAGAAAAGAATCTCACTTTCCCGTCTGCTGCGTAATCTTTGACAGTCCTGTCCTTCTGTCATGTAGCCACAGCTCCTGTGAAGATTCTCTGAAGAGCTGCTGAAGAGGGAAACAAACACCTGAGTGTCCACTTGTAAGAAGAGCTTTTAACCACTTTTAAAACCAGCAGTAATGCTTCTGTGTGAGGGACTTGCTATGGGATAAAGATCAGAGAGCTGCAGTCTGCAGTGTCTGGGCAATCAATAGTCACATATGCAGAGATTCAAAAACACACTCTGACTGCAGACCCAAACCCATTGATGAAGCGATCTCTGAAACTCTTAAAGAACAAGGTGGAGCTTGCTAAGATAGCTAAAGTCAAGTTTGATCATCTCAATCCTGATAAACTACAAGGCTGCATGGAAAGAGTCCAGCATCGCCCTCTGCAGAATGATCCACTATTGCTCCCAGGAGCACTAGATGTAGCCAAACACCTGGGCAACATCTGGAACAAGCAGAGGTGGAACATAATTAAGAACATTTACCTAAGTACTGTATTTAAGTCCAATTTTAAGGTGCTTTACTGTATTTACATTTTATGCTACTTTATGCTTCCACTGTACTACATTTAATTGGGAAGTATTTCAGGTTCTACTCTGCTACATTTATTTGACAGCTTTAGTTACTTTTAATATAGATATGTTTGTACAAAATAACACACTTTTGAAATACAGCAAACTGTTAAAGATTAAAGCAGTGTTTTTTGGTGTTTTTGGTTTCTTATGTGTGTGTCTTAAAATGCAAAGTGTAGCCAGGGACACATTTTAGATATCTATAAGTTGTTATCAGCTCCACCAAATGGTGATTTCCCCCTCCATACTTCTAACATGGTTTCATTTAAATTCATGTTCAACTGATACAATCAAAGACTAGAGAAAATGTCCGTTGGTTTTCCTCTTTCCTTTACCATCATCAATCATCTGATAACCCCTCTGATTTATCTGCTGCCCCTGTATATAAAACTGTATATAAAATAGCTCAAACCAGCTCCACATGAAGAAGCTTTAACAGCTACGTGCTGCTAAGACACTGATGCTTTAGGATTAATAATATAACAATGTCACATATAGTAAAATATCAGTCAGAGGGGACAAACCAAACTTCATTTTGCTGCTAATATTTACGATATGTATAGACTTGCAGCTGCTTTTTATCTTGCTGCATTGGTAAAAAATAAAAAAGATGGCCTCCTACACTCCAGAGATTCTGGACTCAAAACGCCGCTGTTCCTCATCTTATATGTGAAGAAGAGACAGCAGCTTCCTGGAAACCCTGAGCGCCGTAAAGATGAAATCTGCTACTTCTCTGTAACAGTGCAACAGAGCAGATAAATGTGGTTAGTAAAAGTGGAGGTTCTTGATCTTTGTAGATGTGAAGACTGGCAGCTGCTCGGGGATGAGTGGGAGTCGTGTCGCAATTGCATGTCAGCCTCATGTTCCGAGCAAACCTTCTATTTTCAGCAAATACTATCGACATGTGCATATGTTATGTGTTATTTATTTATTTAATTTCCTTATTCTGTTGTTAGAGGACAGAGTAAATTCATCAGCTTTTCTGTAAATGTGCCAGTATCTGCTGTATCTGTTGTTGGAGTGTTTGTGCTCAATAAAAGTACTAAGTGGTGGAGGAGCCACGCCAGTTAGGAACCGGAACATTTGGCAGGTGTCACTGTATTTCATTAGATTTTCCCAACCAAGCATGTCATATTTGCCAAGGATGTTGCTGTGAGGGAAGTGTTTGGTATTCTGTCCAACACTTTGAGAATCTGCTTGCACAAAGAAGTGCTGTACCTGTTGTCATACAAGTGGGACATTTCTTTCATATATTGTTTCGCTGTTTAATTTTTTTGCCGTTTTCTCGTGTACTTGTGGCTATTTAATTACTTTTTTCACCAGTTTGTAATTAGACATCTAGTTATTGAACAAAGAATTGGAATAGATTGTATCTGCTCTTGTCTGACATGTTGCTTCCTTCAATGACAGGCTCAAATTCACAGCACGGACTTGGTAAATGGTTTGCACTTATATAGCACTTATATAGCACTTCTCTTTACAGTGTTTCTCATTCACCTGCTCACACACTAATGGCGGCAGAGCTGCCATGTGAGGTGCTTGCCTGCCATCAGGAGCAACTTTAGGGTCCGTGTTTTGCCCGAGGATGCTTTGGCATGTGGAGGTGCCACCGACTGAGCCGCCAAACCTGCCATTACAGCCACATTACCACCTGAACCACAGTCAAGGATGATGATTAAGAATTAGATCTCAGAGCAGCGATGCAAAGTCTCATCTGGTGTTTTGTGGACTTGAAAGCTGCTTAAATGTGGGCCGTTACTGAGGTAAATATTGTCTGTGGGGGTTTTGGGTGTTAAGACATGATAGAAAATGAAATGAGGGACATTTTCAAATAATCTGTAAGGACAGATAATTAGAGCTCAGAGTTGTTTACACAGCTTCAGCATGGTATAAAGATATACACCAGGGGAATTAAAAGATAAAATAAAACTTTAGTTTTCCAGCTGGAGCCTCTGACTACTTCATTACAGTTTACATCATGTTACATTACGGGACATTTTAGCTGCTTTTCTTTGACTTCATTTCATTCTTCATTTATCCCCTCTTTGTTTCTGTCACTGCACGGCTCTGTGATGACACTGGATTTGACAGCTGCAGTAAATGTTCTCATTTTTTTCACGTCCACCTCTGACACTGCAAAATTTGTTCCGTGCTGGTCTGATGATTTCCAACAGCTGGGCAAAGTCCACACTTCTTTCTTTTTACTTTTGGGGTTTTCCTAAAAGAAACTTGCTCACAAATGGAACAGAGCAGGTTTGCCTGTTTCGCAATTTATTATGTGAATGATTCTCAAAAACACACAGCTGCACGTATACAGGTGGTGGTCATCAAGTTGAAACAGGTTTATGTAGATGCGACGGTTGATGGCATTGGACTTGTAAAGCAAGTGATGGACATTTTTAATTTTTTTGGAGAATAATACAAAAATGTTCAGTAATGCTTCAGAGTAAACCCAGCAGAGCAATTGTTATTAACATACATTTTTAATGAAAAATGAATGGATAACAACTTGGTTTTAAGAAGGATATTAAAATAAGTACGTTACACTGCAGGCATTTTCATAATCAGAGTATTGTATTATTTTTACAAAGCAGTTAGACAAGAGAGTGTTTTATGTGTATATTGAAGGAAATGATGATAATACCAATATTTTTTTTGGTCCGATGTCAGCTCCATTCATTATAAAAACAAAACAAAACATAGAAGAGCTTTCATGTCCTCTGTTACCCTCAGATCAAAAGCTATTTAAGAGGTGGATATAACCTACATATCTCCATCCATCCGTGCATTTTCTTCCACTTATCCGGGTCATGTCATGGTGGCAGCAGGCTAAACGGGTCATTCTAGACGTCCGTCTCTCCAGCAACTTTCCCCAGCTCCTCCTGGGGGACCCTGAGGTGTTTCCAGGCCAGATTAGATATGTAATCCCTTCAGCAAGTTCTGGGTCTGCTCCCTGTTTGGCCTGCCCTGAAAACCTCAAAGGAAGGCGCCCTGGAGGCTTCTCAATCAGATGCCTGAACCACCTCAGCTGGTTCCTTTCGCTGTGCCGGGGCAGCAGCTCTACTCTGAACTCCCTCTGTTTGTTTGAGTTTCTCACCCTGTCTGAAAGGCTGAGCACAGCAACCCTTTTCAGATTAGCCTTTACAGTCCACAACCTCATTCTTTTGGTCACTATCCAAAGCTCATGACCATAGGTGAGGGTTGGAACATATATCGACTTGTAAATCGAGAACTTTGCCTTCCGACTCAGCTTTCTCTCTACTACACCCACATTACTGCTGATGCTGCACCAATCTTTCCGTCCATCTCACGCTCCATTTTCTGGTCTCTCATGAGCAAGATCCCAAGATACTTAAAGTCCTTCCTGTGGTGCAGCACCTCACCTACAGAGAGGGCAATCCATCGGTTTCCAAACTATTGCTTCAGACTTGGAAGTTCTGACTCTCATCCTGGCAGCTTTGCACTCATCTGCAAACTGCCCCAATGTGTGCTGCAGGTCAGGGACCGATGACGCAAGCAGAACAACATCATGTGCAAATAGCAGAGATGTGACTCTGAGGTAGATTTTTCCTCTTCTTTTTATTTAAAAAAAAAAAAAGCATGTATGAGTAATCCTAGTTGAGTTGAAAGCTGCATTTTACTAGCAATACTACACTTCCTGCAGACATCACTGAAAATGTGCAGCAGAGCTCCTTATTACAGTGCAATACTATAAAATGCAGGATTCCCTTATTTACTTCCCTTTCACCGTATAGTTACATCAGCATGCGAGCTGTAAAATAATACAGACCATTACAAAGCATGTACATTAGAAAGTGTGACTGTAATATACAGTATGAATTTATTTATTCTAGTCTAATTAGACAGTACAGACTATCTCTACAGTTAATTTAATGCAGAAAACACCTCTGCTGCTGGAAATGCATCTGAGTAAAGCACACATAACTAAATACACATGATCAATAAAGAAATTACGTTGCAACTTATTTATATTTGCTTCATAATTGCAAAGATGTGACCTCCTTCTTCCATTAGGTTAGCCAGTAATTATTTCATCTCATTCATTTCATTATTATTTATATTCCCTTTGTATAAAGTGATATTTGCGCTGTAATCCACAGCATTATCATGTTATATAGAATGTGGTACTTTTAGCTCGCATATGACATATAAACAAGCATGCAAGTGATGAACACAAACATCTCGAATGTTCGTCTTCTAATAAATCAAATTAACATTTACACAGGCCTTCACCATGACAACGGAGGATAAAAAAAAACAGCATGGTCTGTGCTGTGAATGGGCTCGGCTCTACTCTGAAGACCCACAGAATGACAGATTCACATCGACTAACACTCTGAGACACACAGGTGCACACAGACACACACAAGAAATCCTAACAAATCCCAAGTTCTGTCAGCGGTGACCTTGGCAGATAGGATCTAGCCGCGGCTCGTGTGGAGAAGGTGCCGATTGTGATCATAAGACTTGAATGTCTCTGATCTCAACAGCATGGAGGCTTAACAGTCAATTAACCCTTTGATCTCCTCTGATCCCTGTGGTTTACAATGCTGTATAGCCCATATATACAGTACATACTGCACACACATTCGCAGACAGATGCTTCATTGCAAGATAACAATTCCAGCATCTTGGCATTCGGTCAAATTTGCACTTCAGATTTATGTACACAGATGCCAATCTACCTCATCCTCCCCATCATTTCCGAGGGTCATGTGTTATGCAGCCTGGTATTAGTGGTTCAGTGCATCTATTTGATATGATGAGTAGCTGAGCAATGAAAACGGAATGAGAAATAAGACTGTTAATATCCACGTTGACCTCAGGCTGAACTGACACGACGCCCTGCTGTACTACCTAATGACATATTGACTGTTTTGATGGTGTGAGGCCCGAAGCAAAAGACTTGAGAAGAAAAGGAAAGAAAAAATAATAGTCCAGATGTATTTTTTTCCCCACTCAAGAAGTAAAGGAGAGCATGAAGGGTTTACTGATTTTTTACCTCTTTTCATATAATGCAATTCTGTGCTTCGAAGTAGCCTTTTATTTTCCCTGTTTTTTTTTTTTAGCCCGTAGGTTGTTAAAATGCAAAATAAAGCTCTCATTCTCCAGGACCTTTATGTGGCTAGTCATCAGTTAGTATCTGTAGTATTCCAACAGTTTGTTATTAATTACTTGGAGTTAGTTAAATGGTACAAAAAATAACTCATCTCATACTAAATTTGCTTTTAATGAACTGATCAGTTTATTTCTGTCTTGGATCCACGATGAAAATATGCAAAGAAATTTGGTTCATGTCCTAAATGATGACAAAATATTCAATTTTTAAGCATGAAAGAGTATTTTGTCTTCGCTGATCATCATCGTGTCTTTCTAGTTAATTTTCTGACAATAGTTCAGTCTCATTTGTTGCAATTTTTCAAATGTAGCTGTGTTGAAAACAAATCAGGAATTAATCACGTCAGTTAAACACAGTTCAGACTTGTTTGCTTCACCAAAGGAAAAGCTGTAAACTCCATTGAGATTTCAGCTTTATATGCCCCAAACCTGTTTTCTTACAGGGTATTTTCACCAAGCCCAATATTGTCAATGTTGAAGGCACAAAAGGAGCCTTTAAAGAAAAAAAAAAATTGTGTTGTGTGGAAACATGGTCTTTTCCACTGGGTTTTGTCCAAACCATCAAAGTTATCCACCAGTCCCAACAAGTCAGAACAATCATGCAGTGTTGTGTACATTTCTGTTTCTGTTTTAGGTTAAACCAATTGTGCTACACTAAAATGATAAAAGCACACTGCTGAGGGCACTGTCCTTTTAAGAGAAGCAGTCCGCCCATGCTGTCTACATTATCAGACAATACAGAATGGCTCTTTCTATAGTTCTTTGCCAAGACATATCAAGGACTTGACTATTATCATGGGAATGAGTCTATAAATAGCCTCGGGGACTCCAACCAGCATATTAGACAGAACAACACAAAAGAGGCATGTTAGTACAGAACCTTGGGCTCCTGGGATCCTGGGCCCCGGATCAATTTGGGGGTCTTTTTGAACTTACACAAAGCAATCTCACACTCCCTCCCTATTGTGAGAACAACAGGAGGTCTGGTTATTAGTGATTACAATTGGTGCTCTTGCAGAGCTGAATTCAGAGTCTGCACAATGTAGCCTGACAAATAGTGGCTAAACTTCCTGTCATGGGATGAATCAGCAGTAGGAGTCTGACAAATACCAGCGCCTGTGTAACAGCGGGTGCGGCCCCTTAAACTGACAGGCAATTGGATAAGAAAGAAAGTGGTTGGCACTGACACCTCACAGCAAGAAGGTTGTGGGTTTGAACCTCTTAGTCGGTTGGGATCTTTCTGTGTGGAGTTTTTATGTTCTTCCTGTGCCTCTGGATGCTCCAGATTAATCCCACAGTCTAAAGACATCAACGGTTAATTTGTGGTTCTACATTGGGTGTGAATGTGAGAGTGCATAGTTGTCTCTTTCTGTTGTGTCACCCAACGTCAGCTTAAATAGGCTCCAGCCCCCCACGACCCTCTATTGAATAAAGCTGGTATAGCTAATGGTTGGATGGATGGAAAACAGCCATTTGAGAGGCATCGTCTTCCTTTAAAAGCCGTGATATATTTTCTGATCCTGTCACTGGGATATCAGGAAAAGGACCCAAGTGTAGACACAAGGCAAACAGGTTGTGGTAAATGAAAAAAAAAAGAGAACTCTAATAAAGAAACTTACTGGAATGGTAACAGACAAAAGGCAGAAGGTGATCCAGGCATAAATCCAAACTAAAAGTCCAAGTGAAATCTAAATAAACTAACCCAAAAAACAAAAGTACAAAAACACAAACAAACACGTGGTACACAAGGTAGACACTAGGCAGGCTAACAAGAGATGGGGGAACAGGATGGCAGCAAACGGGTGGAAGACAGGCAGGTATTCTGGCAGGAAAAGCAGGGGTGTAGACAGGAGACACAAACAGAGAATCACAGGAGACACAAAACAAAACTAGAAACCAAAACCCATAAATCATGACAGATCCAGCATTTGCAATGCCTGTCTTTGAATGCACAGCTGTGGTTACTATTCATGTTCATATTCATTTACCATTCATTCATTGCCATAATTTCATTACCTCGTTACAAAGAGATCATCAATTAATACTCTAAAAACTACAGCTTAAATTTGGTAAAATGGTCTTTTGTGAAATAAGACAAGACACTTCCTAGCTGTGAAAAGTTGATCATTAAACATGCAGTCACAGCTGAAGACAGTCAAGTTTAATTTCAGCCAAAATATCTGTGACCTCAGCAGTCTATTGTTCTTTTTCACTCCTCTAATCTCCAGATCCTGACTTAATTATCTTGTTATCTCAAGATAAAAAAAAAAATAATGGTTTTTCAAGGTCACAACTTCAGTCTAATTGCTGTTACCTTCATGAAAGGTAAGTGCAGTAGACCTGATAGTGGAGCCATTCTGCGGATTGGATTAAAATGGAAATTACAGAGAGTCAGACGGAGAGATCGCAACTGCTCTTCACATTTGATTTTACATCAATCGGTATTGAACACAGAGATTGCGATCACAATTAGTTACCAATTAAGTCACGTGGAGTTTGTGACCACTGGTGGTGCTGCAGAGTATGTTTTGTTGATCTGATGCAAGTAAAAGGAAATAATGAGATTTCTACAAGCTGATGTCAGCAATACATGTTTTTAAAACATTAGGGGAACAAAATCTTTGCAGCCTTGTTTGGAAGTATTCCTTATCTTTTCTTCACAGACAGTCACTGTACAGTGTGGAAGTCTGATTTTCTGTTACAGTGGAGCTCCACAGGGGACCTTTAAGTTGTGATGCTACTATAACAAGAGTAAAATAAATATAACCAATAACAGCCTTTGGCTTTCTTTGTTTCCACCTTGCTGTCTGACAAAATATTACAAGAGGTGGTAGTTTTTGGCTCTATTGGAGCTTTATGTTTGTCTAGTTACTGTTTTGCTTCTGACTAATGCTTTCTTAGTGTGCAAGCTGCTTTATCTAAAAAGACAGCAATTTCCTAACTTCAGTTTGCTGCATGCTATTGTAACTAATGAGCCAATCAATACTTCTCTGTTCTGTAATTAGAGATTATTCAACAGAAAACTGAAAAAGTCAGAGTATTAGAAATTACCCAAATGTCAGGTTTGTGGCTGTCATTATGGCTGGTAACTATACCCTCAATATTCATGTTTACCCATTGGTTGTCAAGCTTGTGGTAACATACCAACAGATAGACTCACTGGCCTGTCACAGTCTGTCAGCCTCCGACACCCTCCATCGATGCAAACCCCTCTGACTTGAGCTATCTGTCAGGACCAGCTACTGGGACCTTCCCTGTTTACCTCAGGGCTCTGCTCTTTGTTCCTCTCACATCAAAACAGAGATGTCACTTGACCTTTATTACTGTGTTCCAATCCTTGAATTAGTTAGTACTCCTGTGGAATTTACCCTCTGGCCGATGTTGCACTAACTATGACAACATAAATCTGAGGTCATTCAACTGTCCCGAGGTACGCCTCTATTCATCTATGAATAAATCACCGTGACACGGGAGAGGGCAGCCTGTCACAACAATGTTAGAATGAGTGAAAGTAGCGTAGAAGTGCTGCGAAATAACAGACAAGTGTGGAGATTTGCTATAATTGAGACAGGTTTCCTTAATGTAGGAAAATTTGCATTTTTCAAGTGGAAGTTTAATGAGTGTTTTGTATTGTGCATGCGTGGCTTTTCACTGGATTCTCCAGCTTCCTCCCACAGTCCAAAAACATGCTGAGGTTAATTGATTATTCTAAATTGTCCGTAGGTGTGAATGAGAGTGCTTGGTTGTCTGTCTCTATGGGTAGCCCTGTAATAGACTGGCGACCTGTCCAGGCTGACCCCTGCCTTCGCCCGAGTTGGCTGGGATAGACTCCAGCCCCCCCGCGACCCTACAAAGGATTAAGCGGTGTATAGGTAATGGATGGATGGATGGATGGATTGTGATTTGATCATCTCACACTTGATTATTGTCCTTTTTTTTTGCATCTTCCACTGTATTTCCACACACTCACAGATGTTTACTGTCTGACCAGTGTGAGAATATGTTTGACCAGGACAAAACCAATTAGCATTTCCAGCAAACTACAAGCATGGCCCACCGCTCAGTCCTCTCCTGCATGAACTGCACATGTTGATGAAAGTTGGCAAAGAGTGTTTTGGTGAGATCCTTATAACAGATTTGATATTTGTTGCGCATTAGGGTGTACAGACCCTACAGCAAAGACGAGAACACAGTTTTGAATGAGTGTCCATTAAACGTTAAATACATTATACAATATCCCAAGCAGATAAATAGGATTCAGCTTTTGAAAATGTCATTTTTTGAAGCTGTACTTATCCTACTATGACATGTCAATATTTGACCTATAATTGGGTCCAATCTTTCTCTTATCACCACTGTTTTCCATTTTCAAGGTTAAGACTTAGATTGTTTTCCTGTTGAGGGATATTTTAATAGTGTGCTAGCCAAACAACAGATGTGTTAACTGGAAAAAATGGACTTAACCAAAGCTGGAAGAAACAGGCTACATATGTAACTGACAGATTTATCATATATATATAAAAAAGAAGCCAAGCAGAACAACAAGCTAGAATCACAGAGTGTATAAAGATGGATGAGTCTAACATGGCATTACTCTTGTGTTTCCTGAAGAGCAGTTTTGAATCTCAGCATGGTGGCTCTGGGTCATCTTGGCAGTGCCTGAATCCACCTAACTCCCAGCTAATTCAAAAATGAGCAGAGAGGTGGAGTGTGAGTGGAGCTGAGGTGGACCATGCAAACATATCTGAGCTGTGGACTGTCCTTTGACAGCACCCAGCTGTCATTCAAAGTGGCCACATCCTTCACTGTACATAATTTTAAGCCTTAACAGAATTTATATGAGTGAGCTATATAAAAATTCAACCCCTGTACAGTTGTCATGTATTAGGAAATTAGTTACAGAGACCAAAATTGTTTTTGAATCAGGCTGTAAAAATATTAAAATTTGCTGTAAAGTTGAGCATTTTGGGGCTTGGATCACTGTTGGAGCGAACCTCAAGTGGTCATTCTGGGAACTGTGGTTTTTGGCACTTCTTCATTGGCTTCATTTTTCAGCCCCAGAGTTTGCTGCTTGGCTGCAATGAAAACAGGAGGCAGTGGAGTTAGCTGGTGTCAGGCCTGCCGGTGCCAGAAGAGCCTAATTAAGTAATATGCAGATCTGCTCTGCCAGTTAGCTTGACCAGACCCTTACCAGTCTGCTGTCTCAGGTTGTGATGTGTTGCCTAAAGAATAAACCACCTTAAGACCTGCATTGGAATTAGTGGTGGATGCGTCTGCACAGAGGAAGGCGAAGAACAAACACCTGCCTGAGGGCTCTGTTATGTAACTTCCTATTTAAATGAATGGTGCTCCTACATATTGTTGAGTTGCACGATTGCACAATGACAAGTTGTTTCTTTTTATGGAGCTGATTTACTTCCACAGACTTTATCCTATTTTGACACATGCAGTGAGTGATGGATTGGATTTATATAACCCAGGCTTCTAATAATGCCATAATGTTTTTATTAGAAGGTAATAGAAATAAATGAAAGAACTCAATCTAAAAATATGGTGGAATATAATCACAGGTTGCATGTTATTGTACGTCATGATATTAAAATGTAATTTCTATTAGTAAATATACTAGAAAATGAATTAAGAAATGTTTTATTCATCTACTAACTATAGACTTTTTTGGTGATATTGTGAATCATATACCTAGAACCTAAAATACGGCCAGGTCTCAGGTATTTTTACATACATATTTATGTATTGTATTGGAAAAAGTTAAGAGAAATCTAACCTTTAACCTTTATCTAACCTTTATTGATCCCCTTGGGGAAATTCCTTCTCTGCATTTGACCCATCCTATTCATAGTTAACCTTAACTATATGTACTAGGAGCAGTGGGCTGCCGCGGTGCAGCGCCCAGGGAGCATCAGGGGTTAAGGGCCTATGGCAAAATTTGTAAAAGCTTCCCCAATTTTGCAAAGAAAAGGCTTTTACGCTTGCTTGAGATGATTTTTAATTAAAAAAAAAAAAAAAAAAAAAGAGTTCATGCACATAATTTGAGATTGAAACATCTTTTTCAGGTTCTGACATAAACATTTAACTTACATGACTGATCTGCTATTTCTGTCCAATACAATAAAAAATAATGACAATATGCCCAATTAAAACAATTCTTGAAGCCTTCTATCCATTTATCTTGTAGATTGCCAAAATTTTTTTTGTTATTCTTCTTCAAGGTTTTTTTTAGCCATTGACAAACAGCTGGTTCTGTTTCCGACTTACTCTACTCTTATAGCCATGCGTAACGTCGCCCATACTGTCACCTTCTGGCAAACACTGCACAACCTTGTGTATTTGCTCCAAAGTAGCTAATGGAAACAAATCTGCATTTTCTTATTGTTTCTTTTTTTGCGACATTTTCACAGAGTTACTTTAAAATTTCTTGACAATTACATAGAAACATATTGATTATCCTCGTATTGTTTACCCCTATTACAGATGACAGATGACTAACTGACATACTGCAAAATGTGGACAAACTTTTGTGCCTGAAAGACATTTACAGAATACAGAATAATACAGGGTACAGAAAAGTTTGTTTTACAGGAACACACACACAAAAATAGCAAATGACCCCTATTATAACTCTGTTGAAAATTTTGGTTTTCCACCGAGAGAGCAGCTTAAAGGGATTGCTGAAACCATGGAGGTTGTGGCTTATAAAGCAATGTCATTTGCAATGGATCACTCTGCCCTTGAATGTGTGGGTGGGTGTGCATGTCAGTGCATGTTTGGGGGTGCGTGCTTGTTTCCCTGTGAGTGTCCTTGATTTTTGAACAGTCTCGTGCCCCCCATCATCATCATCAGCACAGTAATGTAAGTGAGTCTCAGGGGAGGATGAGACAAATGTGCAGCTCGTCACAGAGTCATGCAGTCCGCAGTGTCTTCATGTTGTGTTTAGTGAGGTGAGCAGGTGGGAGAGAAAGTATCATCACATGTTCCCGTCCAGCAGCCATTACCCTCCTTTTACTTTTCCTGCTCTTTGTTTCTCAAAGTATTTTCTTTCCACTCACGCAATTATCCTGCTGTGTCCTCACATCTTGTTCCCTCTTCTCCTCTCATTAGCTGGGGAGACAGCCTTAGTGTAGGCTAACTAGTTGACCGTCTTGTGTGTATGTGCTCATATGTGTGTGTGCGCCTGTTTACATTCGTGTGTGTTATTCCCTTGAGCCTCAGCCTGTTGGCCAGTAGCAGGGCTGTGTCTTTAAAAACAGCTCATTAGTGTGTCCACTTGGACTCCAGACATCTCTTTCTTCTTCTACAGCTGGTTCTGGGCGCATTAGGCCAATGATGCTCTCTCCCTCTAATGGAGCAGAACGAAGAGGGCCAGCACTGAGCTGCTCCTGTTTGCTCTCCTATTAATTATCCTTCCTCAACCAACTTAAACTTCAGTACGCATACGCTCGTGGCAGCTTTGTAAGGCTTTCTTTAACATTTAGATTAGTGGCAACTCACTCCTCTGATATCAGAATATGCTGACAGCAGGACTTTTTTAAGATGTCCTCTTTTAACTAGTGCTCTGTGTTGGCAAAATGTTGTACTTTCTTCCTCACACTGTCCACTTTGTGAGTCCCCAGATGAAGACTGTTGACCGCTGTATATGTGGCAGATTTGGGACTTACACTGTAGTCTGATTTCTTGGTGATGTTAAACTGCAAAGCCAGTTGTTTGCAAAGGTTTTTCTAAATTTCATGTGCTCTAAAGAGATTTTACAGGAGAAGTTGAACCGCACTTTATCAGTGGCGGATGTGGAAGCTTGCATACGAGAGTACTTCAAATAGCTCTTGGCCTCGAAAGATTTTTCAGTCTCCTTTAACTTCAATGCACTTGGTCCACCGATGTTCAAGCTTCACTATCCCTTTGTGGAAGAATGTTACATCTTGAGCCTTCAGATTCTCCTTAACAGCATGCACAACCTTATCATCACTCTGAAAATGGTGATGATGCAAGTGGGATTCCAGTTTAGGATAGAAGTCAAACAGTGCAGGTCGGATCAGTAAGGTTTATGAGGCAACAGTTCAAAGCTACATTAGGCTGCATCTGCCACCTGTGCTGTGTGGATGGGCCATTGTCCTGTAGCAAGCTTTCCTCTCCTTTTTTCTTTGATTGCTTCTTTCAGTTGTTGCAATTCTGATGCATACTATTCCCGATTATTGGTTAGACCCTTTTGCAAGAAGTCAATCATGAGTAATCACTCACTGTCCTAAAACACAGAAGCCATCACCTTGCTCACAGATGCCACTTATACTTTTGTACACCGGAGAACTGGTGTGTTTCCATAGTTTGCTTTAATTCTCTGATTCAAGATCAAAGTGGTGAATGTTCGTCTCATCCTGGATCACAAATCTCCTGCGGAATTTCGCTGGATCAGCCTCGTCAACTTCTGATCTAGTGCCAACATTTGGGGCACCCATCATGTAGACAGTTTGCTCATCCCAAAGATGTTTGTCAAAACAGTGTAAACTGAGCCAACATTGATGTTTATGGTTTCCGCTCTGTGTTGGACAGTCACACGTTTATTATTTATGACCATGCAGTGAATGGCCTACACTTGATCGTCCGTGGTTGCTGATTTTTGGCATCATCGGTGTTCTCCCTGCCCTGCTTGAAATCAGCAATGCTCTTGTTTACAGTTGAATAAAGGGGGGTCCTCACCAAGTGTGTTGACCGTGTCTTTGTGGATTTCCTTGGGTGGTCATTCCCTTTTTATGCAGATACTTGATCACAGCCTTGGCTTCTTTCTTTTCCATTTTTTCGTTTCTTTCTCTCCTACTGATTTTCTAAGGGTGTCACCAGCAAAGAAATGACAACAAACATTGTTTAGTGATCAGTGATATAAGGCTTCATAGTATACAGTCATGCCCCAAAATGGAAGTTATGCTCCTTGTTTGTGGGTGAATCTGAGAACCTTCTGAGGTACCCTCGTACATGGGTTTGTTTGTCTGAAACAATATAGTAATCTTCACTGTTTTCCTTGAGTTTACTCCTAATGCTGCTGACAACATCTTCTGTTGATGATTCACTTTCCGCTTTGGCTCCCAGTTCCTGCCAGATGTGACCTAAAGGTGCTCCTGCCTAATGAAATATTGCTTGAACCTGTATCCTATTCATCAACTCCCTCTGTTTCTGACTGCCTAAATGACCCAGCAATTAAAAGTAAAACTGCTAGAAGCAGAACTTTTTCTTTTATTACTCATTTCCTTTAGAGCTGACTCCCTATTGTGATTAGACGGGAGAACAGTTTGCCAGCATTTTTCTCAATGGCTCTGCCAGTTTATTTATTTTTTCCGTAATTGTGCATGTCAGTTAGTGCCAACTAATCATATTCTCAATGTCATAGTGATTTGAATAGTAACCGCAAAAGATTGCCTGAAATGCGATGAAGATGAAACATCATTATGTTCACATGAGCCATTCACACTCAGCATGCGAACATTTGACCTTTAAGATGGAGCGCTGGATTCATGGGCCGTGTATTCACAGCATTTGGATAATCAGATGAAGCCCGAGCTCTCCCTTCGGATTAATTGGTGTCAATCTGGTGGCAAGGTTAGCTGGCACAATGGCTGAGGGAGGAGAGAGGAGCGAGGAAAATGTTAACAGATGTTTTTGTTGAGTTTACAAGAAAATATTCTAAAGGGACCAGGGGAGATTAAACCTATAATGTCTTATTTAGGTTATTATTCACATTAATTTACTGGGTGGTTATGTGCAATTTGTTTAATAAAAGCAAAGTCAAATTGATTTATTTCAATTCTTTATTCAGTGGCCTATTTCTTGTTTGGATTCTATTTTAGCAGTGCAAATATTAAATCAGAATAACAGATGAACTGTACAGCTAAGATTTTCCTCATATCATACAGGCCTAGTATCTGTTTTGAGTGGACCCAGCTTCTTAGTGCAAAGGGGCTTTTATCCTTCGTCTGCAGAGGGTGCAGAAAGTACACTTCAATACACTCCACATTCCACTCTGTGTCCATTTAGCTGACACTGTATTGTTGTTCTTTTTCTCTTCTTCCCTCCCTAATACCTAATGGGTGGCATGGCAGTTTAGCTGTGTATTTGATCAACATGCATTTGGTCCTCGTGCACAGCTTAAATCAGAATCAGAATCAGGAAGGTTTTATTTCCAGGTAGGTTTTCACATACAAGAAATCTGACTTGGTGTCTAAGTATCATAATGTTTCCTTACAACTTCCACGACTGTCCAAGCACAGAAGCACACTGAATTTACTTCCCTCTGTTGTGCCTCTGGGTCTTCCTTCCTCCTCGCCTCTAATGATATACAGTAGCTGTTTCTGTTGTTTTCATGTCGTCCTCACAATCACCTTAAAGATGAAAATTATGTTGGCAATCATTTTTTGTGCTAGTTTTAGTAATTTTTGTTGATGTTTCAGTTTGTTATAAAAATAGAGTCTTTGCCAAGTCTCTCCTTCAACTGCACATCTGACCTTCTCTGTGATGAAACTCTGAAGCTTCTTTCATTTTTCTGTGGGTCAACAAAGTGCAGCAATGGATACAATTGGAGTCAGAACACAATATAAAGCTTATACACAAGGTTAAGTTAAATTTCAGCTCAGGGGACAGTGTGGCAGGACTGAGAATACTGTTGAACAAAAACAGAGTTCCAGTTAGAAAAAAAGGGGGAAAAAAGAAAAAAGAAAAACAGGCACAATTGCTCTTCCTTAACTACATGATGAAAAAAGATCATAGCTTCAGCACAAAGCAGGCTGTTGTTGGGGAAAAGGAGACTTTTTATTGCAATAAAGTTTTTGCAGCAATTTCTCCTTGTTCTTACTGATGGGTCTTTGAGCGTGCAGCTGTGGTTAAGCTCTTTTAAGGAACATGATAAACATGATAATGCTTTCCCCAAGGCTAATGTTAATGTGCCCATTTTTTTTCTTTTATTAGTCACTGAAGTGGAATGCATGACATTATAAACAATGCCTGCTTATGCTGTGTGTAGCGAGAGTGTATTAGGTCTAAAAAGTCTTAGTTGGTTGTGCGAACACTGAATGCACTGGAGCACGCTTGAGGTTAACAGGAACTAGATGCTCTGCAACACACTTGAAATACATTCAAGCAGAGGTGAAAACAAATTTTAATGACCTGCTCTCAGCTTCAAAGAAAAGGTGAAGATTACAGCCCGTTTGAAAGCTGGATGTAATATGTATGTTCTTTAATCAGACGACAGACTTGCACTCCGTTATTCTTGGAGAGGGAGAAAGAGGTGGAGGATTCATTTTTCATGGAGCTATTTGATTTGCACATTTGGCTTTCAAGGATTCTCAGTTGGCATGTGAAAACCCGGAGTATATTTCTGCGACTGAAAGCTCAGCATGAATAAGTCAACAGTGTCAAAATGTTTATTTATTCATTTATGAAGCTGTCCTCTCTGATGCTCCTCGGCAGCATTCCTCAGTGGCACCTCAACAGATGCTTTTGTCTAAGTGCATGCACAATATAAAGCAAATGTGATTGTTTTATGAACATGTGTTATTGATTCCATATTATGCAACCCTCCTGGCTTGCCTTTTCTACTCCTAATCAGGTATTCCACCATCCTTATTCTCCCTTCGTCAAGGTAAGACTAACATTTCCTAGAAAAAATATCACCTTCATCTAATTACTCATTGCTATAGCATGAACCTAATGCATTTTAAACAAACCAAATAGGAGCCTTGGTCTGACAGATAACTCCAAGTTGCTTGATGTTGCTTTTTGGCTGGTGTTCCACTCTTTAATATTTCACTAGCTGTTGTTAATCCAATTTTTCTCTTGGAGTGATTCATATTCTCACTGCTAACAGAGCAGTTTGGCTCCCAGGAAGGAAAAAATGCCTATAATAGGAAATACTTGGTGTGTTGAATGGGGGATAAAGGGTACTAGATTATGTTGGCCATGTGTGGTGGCAGCCTGCGTTAGTTTGCAAAGTCAGCACTGTGGCAAAGCAATATACATGTTGGAAAGCAACATACATGGTTCAAACAAAGAACTATAATCCAGCAAATACCTATTTCATATACGTGCTGGTCCCTGACAGGCTGCAGAGGTACCAGCTGGCTGCTCATTTATGTGAGTGGAGCCGAGAAAAAGAAACAAAATGACAGTAAAGTCAGAGGCTCATCTGCCCATCCTTGTGTCTTCCTCTACTTCTGCCAAGTTAGACAAACATTTTATGCTTTCTAGGAAGCGTTTTTATGGCAACACTGCAGAAAGAGGCCATTTTCGAGTTAATCAGTATTTCGGGACCTGCAACACTACCGAATCCCTGCTCACCAGCTGTAATATGGATTTAAACTATTTAGTGTCACTTTCCTTTATCCTTCAAAGTAAATTTTGGTGCCTGTTATCCAAAGATCCCATAATGACTGTTAAACTCTGTACTTTCACACATCTTGGACTCCTTAGTGAGAATAAACACACACTCAGCATTTGTTAGTACCTTGGGCATGCCTAAACATTACTGATGTTACAGAAAGGTGAAAGGAGAAGAAAACAGCCCTGCTATGTCTTAACAAGCTTGCTTAACCCTTGAGCTGATGGTGGTCAGAATTTAGCCAATTCAACAGATTCACATTTATGGCTAAAAATCTATATTCTCTGCTTAAAAACGTGAAAATCTATTATGTAGAATGTCAATGCCAGATTATCATCATTTTTCATTCAAAATGTATTTATGCAATAATGATACATGTACATTTGGAAATAAACAGTGCTGCAATAATTAGTCAATTAATCAGAAAATGAATAAACAACAATTCTAATAATTAGTTTTAGTCATTTTTAAACAAATGCCAAACCTTCTCTGGTTGCACCTACTGTGTGATTACTTGCTTGTCTTCGTCATATATGACAGGAAACTGAGAATATATTGTGCTTTGGACTGTTAGTCAAATATAACAAGTAACCTGATTATATCGTCTTGTGCTTTTCGAGATTATAACAAAGGAGTATGAAGTTTAGTGACATTTAGTACACTAAAATTAGCGATTAATAAAGGTGTCTTAAAAGGACAATGTAATCTAAAAACCCCTGACTTAAAATTATATGAGTCATAATATGTTGAATGAAATAACATCAGTAAATAACATGTAATGGTTGTTAGCAATGGCACCGGCTTCCTCCAGCAGGACAGTGCTTAAACAGCTCAAGGAACCCAACTAAGAGCTCAAGGCGTCGACCAGCTGCCACACTCCCCAGATCTCAATCTATGAAATGCTCTGGATCAAGCCTGATTCACAGAAGCTGCACAGGAACCAAAGGATCTGCTGCAAACATCTTGTCCCAGACACCGCAGGACGCCATCAGAGGCCACTTGTCCATGTCCTGGAAAAATTCGGAGCTGTTTTGGTGGCACCTACACAGTATTACACCAGTTGTTTTATTGTTGCTGTGGCTGATCAGTATAAAATTTAATCAATGCAGGCTAATGCAATTTATTATGTAGAAAATTATAGGTCACTATATCACTGAGGGCGCTCATTAGAGCACGTCTTCTCATCTTATGCTAAAACATACGAGTACATTCTTCTATATATGCTGCTCTCATTCACATTCATGAATGTTCCGTAAATAAACACTCGTTTATAAATCAGAGTAAACACAAAACAATGATGCAGACTCAAAGCGAATGTCATGCTTCATTTACTTTGTTATGCTTGTTTTCTTTATTCCCAGATGATTCCTTTATTATGGTAGATAATCAGAGAACTTAATTGCATATGGCGTAAGTGTCCAAAATGTATTTTGCGTACTGATACTGCAGCATGTACAGGCAGTGAACCAGGAGGCAGGTTCGACATTGTAATTAGTACAGTGTAGCTGGCAATTTGGAACAAAACAAGAAAACAGCAGGTGTCAAAACTCACTAAGATTCAATTTAGGGTAAAATAAAATCTAGATTTTCCTGGTGTTACAGTGTTGCTAGGCAATATGTGCGTATTTGTGCTTGTGTCTGTCTCAGTTTGTGTGTTTGTAGATGGAGGCAGACTTTGTAACTGCTGTTTTCTTCCTGCCAACATAGCTGTTTACATTACTGATGCCGATAATTGGATGAGGCTATGCTTATTAGTGGTGTATTGCAAGCGAGTGACATATTTCCAACAAAATGGATGTATAAAAAAAACACGGCTATCTTTTGTTTACCATCACAAGCGGGGGCTGGGATCCAAAAAGCGGTCAAAACGTAATGAGATGAAGATAGAAATGCTCATGTTCAGTTTTGAGACCTAAAACTGGCAAAAAAAAAGGATTGAGAAACCTGAATACCTTAGAGACCATGATCAATCACATTATCTCTCTTCTGCTCTCCCCGCAGGCTGTACCCAATAGCTTTGCTTTCAGCGCCTTGGCAGCTTAATCAAAGAGAGAAAGTCCATAGTGGGTTTAGAAATGTGCAGGCGGGAACAGACAGTGCAGGCTTCCACTTACCTGTTGTCTCAGTCTTGAAATGAAAATAGCCAAAACTTCGTGTCTCAGAGGAAAAACATCTATTTCAATATTTACTCAGGCGCAGCAGTCCTCACAATAACAGCATCATCGATTTTTTTTTTTTTTTTGCAAAAAAACAACCTATCTTGACGTTGATCTGACAAAGTACATCTTAAGGTCGTCTGGATAAAGCCTCTGGTATGTTTCAGAACTGAATGTCTCTTGTGCGGAGGAGGTCCCGGTGGATGAGTGTGTGATTAAATAAAGAAAGCCAAAGTCGAAGAAACTTTGACATAGAAAATTGTTGTCTGTATCCTCACTTTACAAGTATCTGTGTCAATCAATGCAAGTGGTAAATACGAACATTAAACAAATTCAGTTCAACTCAGCACACGTTAAACCATGAGTCCATGTGGTGTTTATAACATCAGTTTGGTTTCTGATCAGCAGTAAAGTGGTGAGATGTTACTGACACATCACCAAATGGGATTATTTCTACTTTCACTCTTCATAAAGACCCCGAAGGCTTCTTTTTAATGTAGTTGCTGTCAGGGAAGAAATGTACATGATTAAATGCATCTCATTATATTTCCAATTTACAGTAGTTGTAACATTTTAGTAACTTATTAAATAGAAGGCACTTGCTGTGTTAACCCCCGTCTCCACAAAATTACATTCCTATACAACTAAACTGCATTCTCATTTAGATTTCGAAAGAAACATAATTTAGTTCTGTAATGAACACACTTGTGACGTAGTAGGGAAGGCTTTCAGTTTGAGAGAACCACAAAGGAGGTAGGAGGGGAGGATGGAGGCAGACCAGGCTTTGACCCAGAATCTGTGTGGGACCATTATTCTTAAGCTTAATTTTTACTTGTTTGCTTTTGATTTTCTGTCACTTCTGTTTGGTTAGATTTAGGCACAAAAACTACGTGGTAGGGTTTAGAAAAATATCACACTTCGGTTGACATTTTCAAGTGGCATAACTCCCATTTTGGGGCATAACTGTATACTATAAAGCCTTATATCGTTGTCCACAAAAACTTAAATGTTTGAAGCAATCAAAAGAACAAAGAAGAGGAAAACTCGAGCTGGTGTGCTGTTGTTTCAGTTCAATGCATCTGTCCACACAGCACAGGAGGCAGAAGCAGCCATATGTGGCTTTGAACTGTTGCTTCATGAACCTTACTCACCCGACCCGCACCGTCTCACCTCTGTCACCCAAACTGAAATCTTACTTGAGTGGTCGCCATCTTCAGAGTGATGATGAAGTTTTCTGTGCTGTTGAGGAGTATCTTGAGGCTCAAGATGTGACCTTCTTCAATGAAGGGATAGTGAAGCTGCATTGAAGTTCAAGGAGATTATGTTGGGAAAAAAAATGCAACAACAAACTTTCTGAAGTACCCTCAATAAAATAGAGGATTAGGAAAGAACAAAAAGGTGCAATGTGAAAATAGGAGGGGTGTGGTGCATGGGTCCTGGTGGGTCCGGACTATTGGTTTATTGCACGGCTGAGTTGAGTAGCTGTATAAAAATTGGGAGACTTTGTTGGCAATGTGAATCAGCACCTCTGCTAGTTTCAATAGAAACTGAGTAATTACTGTATTACTTGTAATGGCAGTTTAGAACAGGGTGGGACAGTGGGGCGGTGGACTCAAAGGTTCTGGGATTGAAGCTGCCACCCAGCTGTATTTAGTTCTCCTCATGTCTGTGAGGATTTCCTTTATGTTTCTTCATTCTTCTGCTTTCCTCTCACAGTCCAAAGCCATGCTGGTGAGGCTGTTTTCTGACTCTAAACTGTTGGCCCCGTGACTGACTGACTCCTCACCTTCCATTGATAAAGACATTACACCCATTTTCTCAACTAAGACTTCTTTTCCCAGACAGTTCTCAGTACTCTGACTCTTAACCACAGATTCGGTGGATTTACTCACAGATGTTGCTTTTTGTCTTTAAGGCAATGTAAAACTAATCATGCATCGGCTAATGGATAATTGTGCCTCTTGGTCTTGTTTGAGCCCCTTTGCCTGCTGTGCCAAGACTTCTGCCCTCTTTATAATATTTAGTTCTTTGTCTGTACCAATTACATTGTTCAGATCTTATAGAATCCATGCAAGGGTACAAGATTTTCCTCATTATATGTGGAGTTCTTCATTTTAGCAGGCAGATGCTTCTATGGTAATGACTACAGGTGTTTGTCTCAGTTAACCCACAGCTCCGCTTTAGGAAACATGGGAATACCGCACAGCACCATTCAAATTAAATCTAATGCGCCTGCTAATTACAGAATTTATTTTCCATTCCTCCACGCTCACCTTCAACTTAATCACAGGTTTCTTTTTTATTCTCCACTGGGGATAAAGAGAGTTTCTGGGAAATTCAATTATCAAAGTGGGAGATACTGTTCTCTGACTACCAGTACTGACTCTGGTTCTGCACTGAGATATCCATCCATGTCCCCCACTTTCCACTCTATGTTCAACAGTTAAATCCTAGCATTATACTAGTATAATATTTACTATATAAATAACCTTTCAATATTCATAAGATTATGTTTCTCACAGTGTTTGTCTTGTAAATGGAAGTTTAAAAAAAACAAAAAAAACACCGCCTTTTGGGACCGAGTAGGATCCCAAATTTGGCTGGTTAAAAGAAGCTTTTTGTCCAAGCTCAATTTGGATGAAGGAGAGAGGAAGCTCTAGAGAAAACCATCAAGAGCCAAACAGACAGAGACAGAGATTAAAAGCGTCTTTGCTGCCACAGGCTTTTAATCGTGAAACTCATAAAGAACAGGAAACAGAACAGTCCCATGGTTCTGTAATATTCTGTTAGGATTGAATGCCCCCCTAAAAAATGCCAAGCACCCACACACACACACTCACACAAACAAACAAATACAGGCGTGTGCACAGCGAAACCTGCAAACCAAACCTGACACCGGCTGTCACAGAGCGTCCCGCAGGTTTTCTCTTTTTCATTACAAGACCCTGTTTGTCTTTGCTGAGGTTGTAAGATGTAAAATCACACAGGGGACAAGTCTGCAGAGAAAGAAAAACAGTCTTGTGGAGTGGACCGTTTCAATGGACTGAGGCAAAAATTATTAAAAAAAGTAATTTATTATTCATTCATGAAATTAAATAGATGCTCATTGCAATAAATTGTATGCCCTGTGTTATGAATGAATTTAAACAAAAATTAGCGATTAGCAAAATAAATTATTATAATTAATTACATTTTATCATTATTCATATTTCTTGTTAGAAAGACACAAAACACACACACACACACACACACACGCAAACTCACACTTCATCACACATACACACTCCGAACGTC
>OMNN01028241.1:7225-42744 GCA_900302755.1 Chromis chromis | reverse complement strand
ATCTTTTTCATCGTGATGTTGATCTATATAATGTCTAATGTTGTCTTCATTTGTACGTTATTTCTGTTTAATTATTTGCACTTTATAATCTGTCTTGGTTCAATAATGTTTTGCCATAATAAAATAAACAAAATATTAATATTTAATAGGGGTTATTTTAAAGATTTATTCATTTATCCTGTGTGAAAGTTGCATCACAGCTCACAGACTTAGAAGAAAATGTCCAAAAGCTCAGTCTGTTCAATTACAATTTACACGTCATTCCATTAAAAATATGCACTGAGTGTCAGAGCTAAGAATGGACTGTTTGTAGTGATAAATTCACAATGAATTATCACCAGACTCCTCGGCTCCACAGAGATTTTTAGTCTCTTCTTCATTATTATTTCAGACCACAGTCCTGCTCTCATCAACCCTGATTCCAGCAGCAGCAGGCAGCTGTTTTCTGTTCTACCTGCCACCTGCCAAACACCAGGCAAATCCAGTCAGTAGGCTGGTGAAGAAAATTGCATTCACAAGCTAAAGGTCTTTTTTTCAGAAGTTTCTGGAGACTGAAACAAAAAACAGAGCATCCGTTGTCGTGTACAAGTGAATGTGAATGTTGTTGATTCAGAATGTGTAAACAGGCAGCTGCTTTCAGGTTGAATGAAAAGAGAAATTAATGCAGCTTTAAATGCATGACAGCCCTTTTCACAGGTTTACTATAATATCTGTGTTTTGTAGTTTTACCGTTAGGGTTTGCTAAGGTGGAGATAATTTTGTAAACTCTATATACAGTACTTTAAATTATGAAAAAGTAAGAGGCTCAGGACCGATCTGAAAGGCAAATCATTGACTTAAACAAACAAGTAATTCTTCAAGAAAAACCTAAAATCATCAGCCAGAATGTTGGGTCTTGGACACAGTTGGATGTTCAAACAAGACAATGACCCCAAACACACATAAAAAAAGTGGTAAAGAAATTATTAAATCAGGCTAGAATTAAAAAGTACTGACTTAAACTGCATCAAGAAGCTGTGGACTGTGATGAAGAAACAAGTCTGTGTCAGAAAGCCAACAAATTTAAGAGAGGGTCAAACATAAAACCAGAAGCTTGTGGACAGCTACCAAAAGTGCCTAGGACATTTAACCAAAGATTAGAATTGTTGTATGTATATTTTTGACCCAGCATATTTTGTCACATTTCCAGAAGACCTATAACAAATATATTAAAGAACTAAAATGCATGATTGTTTTTGTGACAAAGATGCATTCGTATTTGAAAATTCAGAGTTATAGGAGCCACTGGAAACTCAAGACATGGACTTTACAAGTGTATGTAAACTTTAAATACACACGTATATATCACAATTCTATTACCTACTGTATAGTAAATGGTTACCACCTACTGGGTTGAGTTAAGCTGCTCAGTAGCTGACGGCAGCAGACTGTGGGTGCACTGGGAGGCTCCCTGGGGAGACTGTATTTAAGAGTATAAATGTGAAGCCGGGTGATGAGGAGAAGCTTTCATCTCCAGAAAACGTTCCCAGACTCTGAGGGCTTCCCTTGATCCTGATGCACCTTGAAAGTAGCTGACGCCTCCCAGCAGTGTGTTTGACAGAGCAGTCAATCATGTCGACCCGCTGTCACACACACACACACCAGCACATCATCGGCATAAAACCGAAAATCCGCGGCGAATGAATAAAGAAGATCTGCGGTGAACGTATTTGGAGGAATATAACGAGGCATCGGAGGGGGGTGATTGATTGAGATGAGCGCAGGGAGGCTTTGCACAGATAAGACCTTTTAGAACAATTCAATTACCTGCAGGCCCACAGGAGAAGCACGATGTTATAAAGTTTGATTACCTGAAGGTTGATGAAAGAACGGGAGGGGCTGGCTGTAAACAGAGGCATTAACTGTAACATTATTTAGCTTGAGCTCATATATTAAACAATCTCAATGCAAAACATTCATTTCTTCTATTAAAGTGACGGAATTATTGTGCAAAAATGGCCCTAACACAGAAAGAATATGCTGCATGCATGCATGAGAACGCAGAGATTTATTTTGTCAGAGCTCCGGCTGCAATTAGTCACAGCTGAATGTTTCCTGTTGCCTCAGATAATCTGAAAATCGTTGACATTTAGTGCCATCCCGCACACTTTATCTGTCGAACGCTGCTGATTCCTGACAGCCTCAATATGCTCTGAGAAAGTAAAGATGGGAGGATGAGCAACTGCTGCAGGAGGTGGGTGTAATCAATATAAACATGAGGTAATTAGTGTAGCACTCATATTTCTTTAGGGAGGTGGGCGTTAAAAACGTGGCGATCAAAGTGATGTCGGCTCCATGCGAGCCATTAATGAGGCAGCGGAGCGGCTACAGGGGTATATTGTTAAAGAGCCTTTAAGAAACCTGCATGGAATTAATTAAAACACAATGCACTCCTCCATCTTTTCATGCAATTTACGGTGTTGAGGATGACTTTTAAAAAAAAAAAGTTAGCAGAGAGGAAAAATAGCTGCTCACTCCCACATGGACTCTCATTTATTTCTGCTACTAACTGGACACAGTTCCTGGACTTGTTGGAACCAGCAAAACACACCAATTAACAGGATCTGGCGGGGGAAACCCAAGCGTGGCGCCAAGTGGACAGGACAGAGTCCAAGAAAACATGGTGCTCATTTCGTCCACAGCCCTCATGAAAGATGCAAATGAGCGGAGAGATGGGATGCAAACATTTGAAGGCGCAAACAAACAAACAAATAGGAAGCGGGTGAGGCTCGCGCAGCTGGAGATCAGCGCCGGGGGGAAGGTGATGTGTTGTGATGTGTTTGGACTTGATGTTTGCCACACACACCTGACTAATTGGTTGCATCTGTCGGCAAACAACTGGTCGTTAGTGCAACAGATCACGGAAACACAAAGAAGTTGTAAGAGCAGTTTTTCATCCGATGCTGAATGAAATGTCAGAAAACAGGAATAATCAGGTTCAGACATTTATTAGGAACAAATTTCAAATTCAGGGGGTGAAATTCATGAAATGCAAATGTAGATTTGAACAGAATCATCGCCTGCAGGCCAGAAAATGATCTGAATGATAACGTCTTTTACAGAGAGCAGCTCAGGGAGGCAGCAAACTACAACTGCAGCCAACTACAGATTAAACAGATAAAACCACAACAAGTGATTCAAACAAACCAGCACTAACATGGACCATTTGTTCTGCAGCTGTAACTGGATCAAAAACATCTTTAGATGATTGGTTGAAAACAGAAAGAGCAGAATAGAACAGGTTGCATGGGAATTCAACTGACCATTAAATAACCACCAGGGTTTGAGTCTCTGCATTAAATGTTTATGGATTAGTCTTTGTGTATCATTATTATATCATGGGATTGCATGTAAATAGCATCCAAAAGCCAAACCAGATGGGCAATGAATCAGCTGTTTCTGCATGCAGTTTAAATCAAAATGCAGATTTTATGCTATCAAAAGCTGCCAAAGTGCCACTTTTTTCAGCGCTCTGGTAAATTACCATGAAACGCTGCTTTCTGTGCCATTGAAAAAGCCTTTTCACAGCATTTTTCCATAAGATAAAAAGTGGAGTTCAACAAAAACTAAATGTTTTGGCCACTTTATAAACTAGGGAATAAAGTGGTGGTTTTTATGCTGTTTTTGACATTTCATAACATAAAATCCACATCCTGACAGTGTGTACGCTTCATTTTGCTGCATTTTATTTAATTTTTTAACAAATTTATGTCCATTTTGGACTCCAATAGGCTTCTTTCATGAGTTATGTCTGTGAATTTTAAGCTTTTTGTGTGTCATTTTACAACATTGAATGACTAAGGTTAAGGTTAGGGTCAGAGGGAGGGTGGCAATCATTAAGCCTAACATGGATTGTGTGATATTCAATCACCATGTCATGATACTGAACTGATCTTTGTACAAAACCAACACTTTTCATTCACTTTTTATAGTATTTTATTTTGGAAAACACTCTTATTTACACTCTTGCTGGAAATATAGGTAAAAAGATCAATATCGTCTTCTATGGTGCCACTTGTTTGCTAAATTTAGGTCAGGAGGACAAGAGACTGGTCAAAACCAAATTTGCCCATCAACAAACATTTAACACATTGGTTGGATTAATTGATAAAACAAATAAAATACATTTTGATAATAGTTGGTGTGTCCTATGCTTGTTCTCTCTGATGTCTCTGGATCTGGAGCTCCACGTCCTTGATCTGCAGTTGCTGGCCACCACCACCCCAACCTCTCCTGCTATACCCTCATCCCCACTCCCAACCCAACCGGTCGAGGTAGATGGCCGCCTTCCCTGAGCCTGGTTCTGTCTTTTTCCCCTCCTCCCCATACTAGGGTTTTTTTGGTTCCTTCCCGCCATCGCTGACTGCTTGCTCACAGGGAATCCGAAAGTAACTTTGGATTGTTGGGTTTTCTATTTTCTGTTCTTCCTTACTATGCTAAGCGCTATATGAGATGACATATGTTGTAAATATGCGCTATTTAAATAAAATTGAATTGTTCATCATTGGACAATCTGTAATTCAAAAATGAAGCTGTTCTTTGTTTCAAAACCAAAAATAGAAGGTGTCAGATTTTTTTTTTTAAAGGCCATTTTTCTTCTTTGGTGATTATTTTATTCATTTTTTGTTTGAACACCAAAAACAAAACTTGGGTAGCTTTTTTGTTCTTTCATTTTGAACCAAAAACAAAAAATTAAAGCACTTTTTTTTTTTGGTTTGAAGTTACAACAAAAAGCCACATGAGTTCTGTTTTTGGATTCCAATCAAGAAACAAAAAAAAAATACAATAAAATGAAAAAGAAGAAACTGCTAGTTAATTCTGTGGGATTCTGAAACTCTGCATGTCTGCCTTGATTGTCTCAATAAAGGCTGTTGTGTTTTTCACACTTACAATCTTCTACTAAGAAGAATTAGCACATTTGCACCGACTGTTGCCCACAAAACAGCATCTTTAAGGTGTTTTTTCTTTGTTGATTTCCCAAGATTATCTTCACTAAAATCCAGTTTGATTTTAATGTTTTTCCAGCAATCAGACTGATTTAAATATACCTACATTTACGTCTTTTCATGTGCCTCTACATCTTACAACCTGCTCAGAATCATGATGTAGTACCGACAGCCGATGTGTTTAGTAACATTTATTATTCACATAAAATATACGCCGGTCGGAGCTTTTATTAGCCTGTAAAGTGACAGAAAATTGCTTCACGCAGACGTTTTTAAAAGCAATGAAAAAAAAAAAAGAGCACTTCCTTTCCTTCATCTGTCGTTTTTTTTCCCTCTTCTTTTCCCTCACGTTTTATAATTACCAGCGTAAGTGTCCCTGAGCTCCGATAATGGTACATTCGGCAGCACCATCTGGCCCTGGAGAGCACATCCTCCTGCAAATATGTTCCAGAGGTCAAACACTCTGCAAGAACAAATTTGCAAACACTAAATTGAAAAGATTCCAGTTGTCTCGTTGACCTTGCGCAGTTAAGCTGTGCACATAACAGAAAACACTAATGTGTGCCAGCTGCCTGCAAAACAGCAAAGAAGGCAGGAGAAATAAAGGGAAACAGTGGGGTCGCACTGGAATTTAATTGAGTTCTAACGCTGTCAAGGTAACTGAAGTGATGATGGCAGATTGTTTCTCTCTCTTCAACGTTGAGGTGGACTAAATAAGTTATTTTCTCCACTTACCCAATGGCTCATTATTTTCTCTGTTGTAAGCTTTGTGCAAATTACATCTCGGCCATTACCCCCGCTGCTCAGAAAGCCAGCTCAGTGTTCGGCTCCACCCAGCACTTCTGAGAAATGAATGGGCTGTGAGGCTCGCAGCTATTCAGTTATTAGTTAATACATCAGCTGTGTCATTGTAGCATCCGAGGCTTTCATAAAGAAGACTTAAGAGCCTGCTGATCCGATGTGGTCGGCTCAGGATACGGACGCCCGGCACCTTGCTTTATTATCTTATAAGCTATAAATGGCATCTGAGCACAATGGAGCTGAAGTAGTTCTCTATGCAAAGGTTCCTGGTCTGAAAGGAAGGTGAGGATGCTTTCAGAAATGATCCATTAAAACATCACAAGTTCTGCTTGTGTGTAAGCAGCTCGGCCCTTTCGAGCATCTCAGGCCCCGTCCACATGAAGACGAAGCCAGGCCTAAACGCACAAATAGTTCATCAAACCCGTGTATCGTCCACACGAAGCGTTTTGGGGTCTGAAAACGATCATTTCTGAAACTAGGTCCCAGAGTGGAAAGATTTGAAAGTGGTGGTTACGCCGCTCCGTGGTTACGCCACTCCGTGGTTACGCTGTATCCGAATCTTTTCTGAAACGCTTGCGTCATAGCTCCACCTCTCGATAAATGCGCCAAACTCAGAAAATGACTACAACAATGGCGCCGTACAGTGTTGCGTGTATCCTGCTGAAGCTAGTCACCCTGTTATCACTATTACAGCAAAATATATTTCTTCTGCATTATCACCGTGTTCACCAAACAAATATGGAAAGCACAATACACCACTTCATGTTCTATGTTTACATCGTATAAAGATTTCTGCGCATTCCTAAAGTCCTGCCGCCAGCTTTTTTTACATCGTTTTCAGGCGTATCAAATGAATTTGTGTGGACGGACACATTTACTGAAACAGCTCCGTCTTTACGAAGAACGTTTTTGAAACTATAAGTGTTTTGGCTTCGTGTGGACGGGGCATCAGAGAGGTTTTTTCTGTGGATTGAGTCTCTTCATGTGACCCCACATTGACTCCATGATGCCGAGATCAGGCCTCAGTGGGGGACGAACCATCTGCTGCTATAATATAACTCCTCATAACTCCGGCTGGATGTTTGGGCTCATTTTCCTGCTGCAGAATAAATGTGTGACCAGTCAGACGCCTCACTGATGGTCCTATTTCATAATCTAAAGGTTTTTTTTCACAGTGCTGTATGGCTTCTTGTCAACAAACCAACAGGGCCATGAATTGGCTGTTTCGGATCACACTTTAAATTAAAATGTTGCTTTTTATGCTGTCAAAAGCTGGAAAATGCTGCTTTTTTTCAGCACTCTAGTTACAATGCTGCTTTAAACACCATCAAAACCGCCTAAGACGTCCCTTTTGACAGTGTTTTCTCTTAAAGTTATAAAGCAGAGCACAATTAAAATGTAGGTTTTTGGGGATATAATTAAACGAAAGCCACAGGTGTCGTAACAACCTTATCCAAACATATATTTTACTAGTGGATTAACCTTTGTATAATGTGATGAATACATATATACATTTCATTTATGGAATAACCTTTTTATACCCCAAAACAAATCAAAAGGGCCATTAATCATGTGTTTCTGCACACAATTTAAATCAAAATGTTGATTTTTATGTTGGCAAAAGCTGGAAAAATGCTGCTCTTTTCAGTCCTACGGTTACTTACAGTAAAATGCTGCTTTTTACGCCATTAAAAACGCCTAAAAAGCCACTTTTGACAGCATTTTTCCGAAACGTAAAAAGCAAATCTTAACAAGAACCTCAATTTTGTTGAATGTTTACAAACTAGCGATGCAGCCCATTTTATGTCAACATTCAGCAATGTAAAAAGTGACATCCTGACAGTGTATACGCCACATTTTACTCTTTCTTACTAAAAACTTTTCCACAGTGCTGTACATCTTCATATCTGCAATGATGAGACTGAATCACTCTACTGTCAATAAATTAAACTAAAGACAGAGGGGTCGTAACAAAATGCCACTTTTAGTACAGCATATAAATAGCATGCCAAAACCAAACCAAAAGGGCTATGAACTGGCTGTTTCTGCACGTAATTTAAATGAAAATGTTTCTATTCATGCTGGCAAAATCTGGCAAAATACTGGGTTTTTTTTCCAGCACTCTAGTTATTTACAACAAAATGCATTTTTTACACCATCAAAAATGTCTAAAATGTCAGAGTTCAACATATAAAACTCATAAAGTAATCCAGTTATAGTTTACCAAACCTCTTGGTAGCCTTATCTGAATCTAAAATGCATAAAGCTTTTGCTGCACAGTATTTTACATCTTCATGTCTGCACTGATGAGACTGAATCAGTCCTGCGGGGTTGGACAAATGTATATTTTTATGAATTACCCTCTGCATAACGTTATATATTTACCTATACATACATTTTATTTATGGATTAACCTTTGTATAACCAAAACCAAACCAAAAGGTCCATGAATCTGATGTCTCTGCAAACAATGTAAATAATAATATTGTTTTTTCTGCTATCAGAAGCTGCAAAATGGCACTTTACTCAGCACTCTAGTTACTTACAGTAAAACGCTGCTGTTTACGCCATTAAAAACACCTAAAATGCCACTTTTGACACCATTTTTCCATAAGATAAAAAGCAGAGTTCAACAAAAACTGTCTTTTTGTGCTGGTGGTCCTATCTAAAAATCTAAAACACCTTAAACTTTTGCTGCTCAGTGCCGTACATCTTTATGCCAGTACTGATGAGGCTGAATCTCTCCTGCAGCGTTGGACGGACCGTGTGGACGCCGGTCAGCTCCGGCCGACAACAACTCAAGCTGTCAATTAATTAAACCAAAGCCAGAGGGGTCGTAACAACATTATCCAAATGTACTCTCCCTGCGCTGTGAATCATTTTGATAAATACCACAAAAGGAGAGGCTTGGCACCCTCCTGGGACAGTTAGAGATTAGTGCTGTTGTAAATGTGCTCCTAAAACAAACCCCCGTCCAGCCGCAACACATTTAAACATCCAGAGTCTGAGCTCAGCCAAACACTTTAAAGAGGGAGCTCCTCCGATTTTACCAATAAAGGCCTTTTGCATCAGCCTGGAGGAGAACTGCTCCTCTCCGACTGGCATCTCTCTGGAGGAGATTTGCCAAATGTGAGAGAATTTCCCCGGTCGTGTTATTAGGGTTATTTGGGCTTGGAGAGTGCCACTCCTGACTCGTACAAATGATGTTTACACACCACTAAACGGCTGTGAAGGGAATCTAATTTGAGCATGGATTATCCTCTCTGGTGATGTTTTTCCAGTCAACTAAGTGCATGTTTTTGACACTGGAGATCACAGTTTGCCTCCTGGGTCACATGCTGTTACAGTAGGTCGAGTTAAGGTTAAGTTTTGGTTAAATATATATCAAATAAACACCTACTAGTTCTTATCACTGTTGGCTTTTTCTACATTTAACCAAAACCTGCATCTTTTCATCTTAACCAAGTGCTTTCAGTTGCCTGAACTAAAGTGTTAGTCAAGTTTTGTACCTTGTTAGCATGTCCATATGGTGTTTGTTCATACATTAGAAGATATATAATGAACAAAATAAGCTTTAGTGAAATGGCTGAGTAGAAACTGCAGTATGTAGATGATGTCTCAAAAACATAGATTCACACTTCTGGGGTTTCAAGAACTAATCCAGTCAGGTTTCAATATTTGGTTTCTGACTCGAACATGTCAGACAGAATTACTCGACTGTATAGAAAGATGGACCAACCTTTTATGACGTCTTAAATCTCGTTTTTGAAGCTCAGTGTGGCGCCCAACTCCCTCTAACTCCCAGCTAATTCAAAAATAAGGAAAGAGGTGGAGCATGAGTAAAGCTGAGGTGGGACATGCAAACTGTCTGGCTTCAGTTATGCACAACGGCTGATTTATATAGAATTTTAATGCCTGCACAGTTTTCATGAACTGCGAAATTAGCTAAAGAGACCAAAACAGTTTTTTGCACCAGGCTGTAAACATGTTTATTTCTACTCTAAAGTTTGGCACTTTAACATGGAAGTCTATGGGGATTGACTCGCTTTTGGAGGCAGCTCCAAGTGGACATTTGAGGAACTGCGTTTTTTTGGCATTAGATGCTTGCTCTAATGCAATGTAGAGTAGTTTTACAGTGTTCAAGCAGAGTTGTAAGTGAGCTGGTGTGCTTTAGCTGCAGCTAATGGGAAAGAATGGGTTGATAAATAGGTAGGGACTTTATAGATCTTCACATTCTAGAAAAAGCAACAGTGTAGAGTTACATCTAAGACATTTTAAAGCAGGAAGGGATTATTTAAATGGGGAAAAAAACGTTAAATATGTTACTTTGATACACAGAGATGAGTTTTTAGTGGTTTAATCAGGAACTAAAATAAAAACTGCAATGCATGTTGGACTACTTTTCTTGCAAAACATGACTACTGTTGCAAATTAGTAGAACGAGAATGTGTTTTTTAGGAGACAGGTAGGAAGAATCTTGTGTTTTCGTTTAGAATATGCAACGTCTGCTGTGGTGGAAAATCTGTCTCAGAGTTATAAAATTTCAATACTTCACTGCTGCAGCGTCTTTAATTTTCTGTTTCAATGCTTTATTTATCGCTGTGGCATAAAAACCACAAATGTGAGCATTATTATTTCAAACTCCTTTTCATTTATGCAGAGGTTCCATAAAAACCCAAACTCTCAGGAACTGTCTGGACTCAGCACATCTCTGCTCTTCTACTGATGTTTCTTTAAAAAAATCTCCTGAGACGCCAGATTTGAGTTGACAGCTCGGCTCCGGCTCCATTCATATAACATGAACACATTTCGTCAGGTTTCTCGCATTCTACATGATGCTTAGTCGGCTTTGTTTTGGAAAGAAATTTTAATCATATAAAGGAGTTTCATGGTTTTTCTTTAATCCCCACAGTGAATCAAAGACACAGAGGACAGAATTCACGTCAGTAAAAATAAGAACGTTCACAATATATCTAATTTTAGCTAATATGCAGACAGCAAAATGACAGAATATTACATATAATCACTACTTATTTTTTTTAAACAAAATGTACATTTCAATAACCTGCAATGATCCATGCAGCATTTGGATGTTATTTTAACCACCGACAAACGGAGTGTGTTAGCTGTGTTAGCAAAAAACAACTTTTTCTTTTCGTTACAGCAACCTCAGTGTTATTTTTACATTCTATGCAACTCAAACACACCCAAAAGTTACACATTTCACAAGGACACTTGACCTGGAAATGAAAAAAAGGGAAAGTGCGTTACAACACGACAAAAAATACAAAACAAAAACCGTAAGACGTGCACACGGGAGAAGAGATAATAAAGTGATGAAATGTAAGAAAGCACTTTGAGAAAATGGCAACGACAGTCAGGAAGGAATCAATAAAATGCTACATTAAGAACTGAAGAGGTTTCAACGTGGCGTCAGACAATCAGAAGTTCTTCAAAACTCCAAACTAGACAATAATTACCTCACAGCAGGACAAATAGTCTGAATGATGAAGGCGAGGGACAATAAAGTTCACGTCGTTGTTCCACAAGCCTTGAGACCCAGACGCTTTAATCAGGACTCAGAATCGGACAGGACCGACCTTCAATTTGCTTTTAACTCTGACATTATTTCTTTTTTCCATTTGCATATATACAGCGAGGTACAAAGAAAAAAAACACTCTCAGACTTCAGGTTTGAGGAAGAATGAAATGGTCTGAAAGCAAACAACAGCTCAGACCGTGACATGAGGCTTTTCAATTATAAGTTCAAGCTGTGGGAGGAAACAAAGGAGGCAAATGTAGAAATTACACGGAGAAATAAATGTTGAGAAATGTGCTAACAGAGGACTTGAAGACACTTGTAGGTTTGCTACAAGTAAGCAACCCATTGAATGCAAGAAGTGTGAGCAGAGTGGGAGCCAAAAATGACACTTTATATGTTTTCTGATGAGAAAATTCATATCATTCTAATATCTGTACCGTAAATATGAAGCTACAGACACCTGCTGTTTTAGGGGAGGACACTGTTAAGGCCAAATCATTCATACCAAAGCCAAATTTTGCGTAGCAGTGGATTTTTTAAAAGTATTTTTTAGGGAGTTTTTCCAATTTTTATTGATAGGAGAGAGACAGGGTGAAAGGAGGTAGAGGAGAGTGACATGCAGCAAAGGGTCTTGAGCTAAACGGCGGCCCCGTAACAGTGGGTTTTTATTTAACTAGAAGGTTTCTTCTTCCTAGAAATGACATTAACACGTAACAAAAGATGGTAGGAAATTGTGCTACAAATGTTAACCGTCTGAACCCCAAAACCTGCTAGCAGATTTGAAAGAAATGTCATCTTTTTTTTTTTTAAATGCCAGAATTACACCATTTATCAGAGCCAGAAACTGTAAAAACACAAGGAATTGTCAGATTTTAAACTGCCAGGTGATCTTTCAAATACTTATCTGTGAAAATTTAACCAGATCCAAGCTTAAAATTGCATCAAAGTCACTTTATTATACCTCTTATTAAAATAAAAGCCAAAAATTAACCATTTGAACTAAGCAAATTCTGTAAAAAACTAAAAAAATGAAAAAATCTGCACTCCTCATCACTACCATTAGTGACTTGACAACAGTCATGTGACAAAAATTCAAGAACTTCTCGGCTGAACTGCAGGATGTGTACACAGTGCAAATAGGAGACATGTATAGAAACGAAATGAAAGTGTAAATAGTAAAATATCTATGGTATATAGAATTAGGGAGTAGTAGTATATAGTTTCCAGTATTGGTAACACATGTGAACACTTGGATGATTCCAGGTTTGTTTCAATTTTTGTAAAAACAAGAAAGAAAAGTCTAAGAAATTTAATTTAGATTTTTTTTTTATATTAATGGCACAATAACTATGTCATACTGCACAAAACGTTTTTGAGTTTCCTCTGCTACTAGCCATGGTTTTGCTGTTTCCATAGAGGTGCAGGACTTTATATTGCAGTGAAAAATGAGCTCACAGTGAGTAAAAACGCCCATCTCAGGGTTCAGAGGGTTAGTTCTGTTTTTTTAATGTTAAAAATCCCAGGTTCTGGATTATTCACAACCCTTGAAATCGTTGCAGATCTTTTCAAAATATGCAGCTTTTATACATTCCTCATGCTTCTAGTAATTTCCATGTTCCAGACCATTCTTATGCACTGTAACTTGAGAGTAGCAGATACAAGAGTACTGATTTTCCCGGACTGTATTTCATTAAAATTAAAAAGAAATATCCTTGAAATGAAAATTTAAAAGGAATTCCTCCTTGGAAAATAAATGTATCCTATTGTTTGCCTCCAACTCTGCCCACACTTTTATTCATGATGTGACTGCGCTCCCCTTCCTGTGAGCCGCAGATGATTCATGGGAGCCTATAAGAGGGCGTATTCTCCATATTATACTGTATAATGCATCTTTGGGTTTTCTTCCAGTGTGTTCGAGCTGAGAACAATGGAGTGTTTGTTGGTCAGAAAATAACCAGCCTGAAGCCGGTGAAATAAAACACACAAACCACGGCATCGACAGAAAATAAAGGCAACCGTTATTAAATTAAAACGGGGGATGAGGATGAACAGAGAGAAAACAGAACTTTCTTCCAACAAGATCTTAAAATTATTCATTGAAACACTGAAAAATCAGACAACATGATGACAGCAAAACTCTTATCTTGGTGTGAAGAAGCGCTTTACACTATATGATGGATGCACGACTGCAGAGGTAAAAGTGAGCTGCCAGATGACTGCACAATCACGAGCTGAGATATAAAAGATGTACGTTAATCATGTAACATGCATGGCATACAGTATGAATCCCCGCTTCAGTGTCTACGGCCGTTTCCCCCTCAAGAGCAGAAAGAAGTATAATTTTTAACTCCTCTGCCTCCCAGATCTCATCTTCAGGCTTTAATATTTTACATATTATACCACTTGGTGGATACTTTGATCCAGGATAGCGAACACCTCTCAGGAACGTCCCAGAGGAAATCGAACCGCCGACCCCGCCCGTGTTGCCGCCCGTCTTCCAATCCGCTGAGCTATGCCGGGAGGAATTTAAAACAGGATGTTTTTGCATTTTGCTGATGCTCTTGTCAGCTCGGTTGACTTACAATGAGTGACAAGGTAACAACAGGACAGACGACGACTGAGTTTTGAGTAGATGGATGCACAGCTTTTGACATGCTCTGTCTGGATGGCAAAGCGAGGTCAGATTTTTCTGCTCCTGATGCAAAACAAGTTTCCAAAAGTGCATCTGACACACAACAACCCAGAAAGCAAGATTTTGTTAATTTGCAGGTTAAAATTCATCAACATCTGAGTGAAAAACTCGACATACCAGCTTGTTTCAGAGCATTAAATCGTGCCACATAGTCTCATTAGGTTGTCATTTAGATTGATCTGATGTGCAACTTCTGTAGCAGCGTGAATTCCATCTATAGGACATTTAGTATTTCTTCTAAGTGTGCATGAAAGTCTTGATATGAAATACTAATTCAAATATAAACATAAATAGTTTTAGTAGCCATCGTGCCTATAAAGCAGTATTCACCCCTGTTGGAAATTTTGCTTTTCAACACTGAATCACAGTCAGTTTAATTTGGCTTTTTTGACATGAATTTACAAAAAAGACTCTGTGTGAAAACACCAAACGCTGCACACCATCCCCACTGTGAAGCATGGTGGTGGCAGCATCATGATGTGGGGATGCTTCTCTGCAGCAGGTCAAGAAAATACTAAGACTAACTACTGACTTGAAGGGGATGAATAGTTATGCAATCACCTCTTTTCCACTTTTTTCCCCCCGTAAATTGTTGTCAAAGTCAAAATAAATTGACCATGATTAAATTCAAAACTTCCAATGGGGGTGAATACCTTTTATATTCACTGTAAGGAACTCAGACAACTATTAGGTAAATTAGAAAGGAGTCTGTGTAGACTCTCTGTCATCCAGGTCATGGTAATCTTAAGCACTTCAGCAGAAGAAGTTAGTCCTTGAAATCCAGTTACCTTCTGCTGAAGCACTTAGAGTAAATTGGACCGATAACAGACAGCGACAACAACAAAGATTGATCACTTTAATAAGTCACTGCTTCTTTGTGACTGTATGAGTCTGTGCGGCAAAACATGCAAAGCTTTAAAAAATACTTGAGACACAAAACTCCTCGAGGACACGTCTCCAAAGTTGCTACAGTCCCTTTTGTTTGTCTCAAACAAAATCAGGACACTGGCTTCGCAAGTGTTTTATGACCGAGGATTCATGGTGTTTGTTACACCTCGAGGATAAACACAATGATGCACTTAGGAGAGAGACACTGAATGTAGGTATAACTTTTCTATTGTTTACAGGAGAACTCCACAGGGTGTCTTTAAGTCGGGGAACATTGAGTAGCTTTGTTTTTATCTCCTTCCTTCAGCTACATCTTATGGATTTAATCAGCAGCTAAGAGTTGAGGGAAAAAAGCTAAGAGGCAGACCATCAGTTAAGAGTATTTGGTCAAACTTCTATTCCCAAGATAAGAATAATGAGATTTTATGGTCATTTTACGGAGTTATGGTCACTTCTGCTTTCAATATAACACTCTTTAGACAAGTCAAGAAGTCAACGAAATAACACACACAGATTTGCAACTGCTTGTCCCAACGTTGGCACTAATGCTGACCAAACGTTTTCTTACGGTGAATAAATGTAGACAAGTTGTAGCTGCCGTGAGGTTTCAGCGACATTTAGCACCACCTCAATAGTTCCTGGGCCATCAGAGACTTTTTAGGCTCAGGAACTACATTTAGACCCTTCGAAGGAGTGAAAGTTACATTTTTGAGGGTCTAAAAAGGAGAACACCACTAGGCTACAAATCACTGTCGCTTCAGCAGCATTTGAAACACCATATTCAGATGTGAAGGTAGAACCTGGTTTCTACTGCAGGAACTCAGGTCTTCTTTGTGTCCTGTAGAGGTTTTCAAGGGAGGTTCTTCTGAGCGGTGCTGCAAAACTGCTGTACGGGTCTTGAAAGGGCTAATTAGAGGGCTGTTTCTGTAAAAGTCTGCACCTTGTTCCTGTCCTGAGTTCCTGCAGTGGAAAAAAGTTTTTCTTTAGACTCAGGAACTATATTTTTACCCTTTGTCGGGTTGAAATTGTTTGGGTGAAAGTTGTATTTTTCAGGGTGTAAAGAGGTTCCCAGAGTACTAGGCTACAAGTCACTGTTGCTTCAGCAGCATTTGAAATACTATATTTCAATGTGTAGGTAGGATCTGGTACACAGTGTTTTCCACTGCAGGAATTACAGGCCATTATAGGACTTTCTCAAAGTAGAATAAAGTACATACTTCTGAGCAGCCTTGAAAAACTGCTGTGTAGGTCTTGAAGCGGATTGGTTAACCTTGGAGATGACAACAAGTGCAATTTTTCTGGCATCTCAGTGTCTTTAGTATTAAATTCATCATATAAGCTAGCACAATAAACCCTTTATTGGATTCTACATGATATTGGAAACAGAATTTCTGAAAGGGCCGATTAGGAGGCCATTCCTCGTGCTTGTCCTGAGTTCCTGCAATGGAAAAAAGCCTTTGTTTAGACTTAGGAACCACATTTCAGCCCTTTGTCAGGTTAAAACTGGGTGAAAGTTACGTTTTTGAGTGTCTAAAAGGGTTAAATTAGAAGACTAACAGGCTACAAGTAACTGTTATAGTTCAATGTGTAGGTAGAACCTGGTATCATTAGGCTGTTTTCCACAGCAGGAACTTGCGGGCTGTTGTTAGGGATTTCTTAATGGAGAAAAAAATACTGTCCTTAACCTAAAATTGGCCATTCAGCTAACATAATAAACCCTACATGGTTCTATTTCCTATGCGCTCTTGGAACTAGAGTTACGTCTAGTCACTAGAATTCATCATTGCTTTGTTGCACTTGGAGTTGGTGTCATGGTTGATTAAGTTGGATTCTGCACTGGAAACAGAAGTTCTGAAGGGGCCATTAGGGGGCCATTCCACGTGTTTGTCTTGAGTTCCTGCAGTGGAAAGATGCCATTTATTAGACTTAGAAACTACATTTTGACCCTTTGTCAGGTTAAAACTGTTTGGGTTAAAGTTTCCAAGGGTGTAAAAAAAAGTTCCCAGAGAAGACTACTAGGCTACAAAGAACTGTTGTTTCAGCAGCATTTGAAACACTATATTTCAATGTGTAGGTAGGATCTGGTTCACAATGAAATGTAATCAGTAAAGAGGTCCGTTCCTGAAACAGTGCTGATATGTAAGCTGTAACTGTTCAACCAAATTTAAAGTTCTAGGTCCAGAAAAAGCTACAATTGAACCGTAGGTTATGAGGATATTTCATGAAGATATTCTACGTTTCCGCTGACCTGGAAATCAACACATCAGTGCACACAGAGAAACTGGAGCTCCTCTGTGAGCCGGTAAACAGCCCTCTGCAGCAGGAGGGAGACTGAAGCTGCAGTATATTACAGTCGTCAGGGACCCTGTGCATCAAGTCGCCTAAATTAGAAGTCTTTGAGTCCTTCCAGTCCTCCCCTCTGAGCCGCCGCTCTGACCAGGACACTAATCACAGCCTCGGGGGGAAGTCATGGTCACAGCCGGAGTGTCTGAGCTACCAGCCAACCCACACACCTCAGCACTTCTCTGATTATTCTTCACTGTCCTGGAACAGATGCATTCAAATGTAATGGCCCGAACCAGGAGACACGCGCGCTGCATCCAAAGACAAATGGGAGGATGTGTTCACACAGTGATACTGTACACAAAGAGGCACAAAGCTGGATGAGAGTATGAGAGAGAAAGAGAGCAAGTGCATCTTCCTCTGTGTCAATACAATGAACTGCAGAGTATATTGCAGGCACAAAATGATAATAGAATACAATTAACTTCAAATGGTTTCACTGCACACATAAATCTCTCCCTCCGCAGGGTCACAAAGGACTTAACTCCTTCCGTAAAGATGGAGTTTCTAATTGCACATTGCTCTATGCGCTGTGATGCTCACATTGTCAATGGCACACCGCTAAAGAGTGTTAGGAACTTATCTCTGCAGAATAAATTAGAAAAACCATCCGGACATCGAGCCAACGCCACAAAGTGTCTCTTAGAATTCAATTTCACAGCATTAGAAAAGAACAGACATCTTTAGGGTTGTGTGAGTAAACACGCAGCCGAGCATCGGAGACGATTTACCTGCGAGTTTGCTGAGAATCTGCTCTTAGCTCGCTTGTGTTTTTCTTTTTCAAATGACCTTGTTTGCTGAAGCGTCTTTGAAAGGGAGCAGAGTAAATTGAAACTGACAGAGCATCTGCCTTCAATACTCCCCCCAGTCAGAGATGAAGGCCTGAATGATACTCGTTACAGATTAATTACAGCCTGACAGAAGACAGACGCTCGGAGGAAACAGAGCAGACGAGCTCGTCAGACGTCCGAGTTGACGTCTTCAGCTACAGTCCCGGAAAAAGAAAAATGTAAATTCAGCCTCAGTGATATCTGGAGCCTGCGGACATCAGAGTGGCCGAGGTCACTGCAAGTTGACGGACGCTTGTTTCTTCTTCTTTTCTTAAGTTCAAGTCATCCTTTGCTAGACTCACAGAGCAGCGAATGGATCGATTAGTCAGTGCAGAGCAGCGAGTCGTGCACATTCATCAGCTCTAAAAATCAGAAGAACAAGACTTAATATTCAAGAAGCAGGAGATATGTCAGTGCTGTCTGGGTCGGCCAAACCTTAAAGTTAATTTATCTGATTCAGGGGCCTGAATCCTCAGCCTGTATCCAACCAGGACTTGACCAACAACCCTCACGGAATGAAATTTGTGCTAAAATGATGCTTGCGTTTGTTAGAGTCACTGCAGAGATTCACTTGGTCTCTGCATGTTGATGATAGACGATGATATTTCCACACTGGTTCGGCCGGGGTCACGACAGCTGCCACGGCGGGTTGAAGAACTTGATGGCGTGAGTCTTGGCCCACTTGGAGAAAACTGACTTCTCGGTGATGAAGCGGTGTCCTCCGTAGGGGGCGCTCTCATGGAGGAGGTACTCTGCACACTCGTCCCGGCTGCCTGCCTCGTAGTAGTGGTAGGGAACCTTTTTAAAACCCTCCGTCCTAAAGGGGAGAGGAAAGAAAAGATCCCAGTTTATTAAAGGAGAACTGAACAGATTTTACACATCAATGTCCATCTACCAGTGTTGGAGAGTTACACTGATAGGACTAGATGAAAAAGATAGCAATACGTACCTGCAATAGACCCTTCATCAACAGCAAAAAAACATTGTCTATCTCAAATCATCAGGGGCTTTCTGTTTGACCATCTCTGATTTGCCAGGCTATAATATGGTTATATTGTGATAAAGTCATCCTGATGACTTAATTCAGTGATAACTCCCAAAGAAATTGCACAAAACTATGTGACAAATCTCCTCCAAACCAAGGTTTTTGCCACCAACTCTCCTGTACGTATCAGACACATGGACTCCATGCCGTCACCATCTCAAGACACAAAATTACACCAACGCTGTGTCCGAAGCATCCTCAAGATCAGCTGGGAAGGCCGAAGAACGAACGTCAGCATCCTGCAAGAAGCCAACGCAACCAGTCTCGAAGCCTGCATCATCAAGAACCAACTGAGATGGAGCAGCCATGTTGTCAGGATGACAACCGACTACCAAAACAAGTTTTCTACTCCCAACTCAAAGAAGGCAAGCGGAGCAGAGGTGGACAGAAGAAATGCTACAAAGACGTCCTCAAAGCCAACATGAACAAATGCTACATCGACCCCAACAACTGGGAAGAGGTTGCAAGAGACCAACCACTCTGAGACTCAAAATCAGACAAGGAATAGAGACCTCCGAAGCCAAGCGATGCTTGGAGCTGGTAGAGAAGCGCAGAAAAAGAAAGGAGAAAGAACAACAACCGAGGGCGACCTTGCCTCCCGGAACAATATGCCCTCGCTGCAACCGAAACTTCAGGGCAAGAATCGGACTCGTCAGCCATATGAAGACTCACACATGATGGAACGCCATGAAGACAACTTGTCATACCTGCTCAATCAGTTATGAAAGTTCAACCAAAATAACTCTTCTTTTCATTTTTGTGACCAAGTATTTCATATTAAAAACTTTTCTATGTGATTTGTTTTGTATTTTTGAGACATGCAACTACAAATGGTTCAGACAATATCACTAGTTGACTTCTGCATTATCAATTCTTTTGTTAGAGACTATTTGATCTACTTGTCCAATACTGCAGATTCAGAATCAATGACACGATGAGAAATACAAGAGAAAATATTAGGACTTTATCTTTAACAGTATCTGAGATATTGCTGTTCAAACATTAAAAAAAACATGCTGAAAGTGGGTTGACCAGCACGTTTTGAAACAATTTCATCTCAGTAAATATTTGATATATCAATCTAAAATGTCACAGATATTTTTTATAAATATAGCTATTTTATGCTATAAAAATGTCAGGCAAATCAGAGACAGTCGAGCAGAAATAGTTCATAAACTATGATTATTTCAGAATGAATGACCCCAAATGCATCAGAGGCCAATTGCCATAAACAAACACAATGAAAACCTCAAGTTTGGGTGCATAAACAAACCCCGAGTGTGCCACCTCCCTGGATCATATACAGTCTATCATATTTCTTGCTAATGAAGCCTCTCCACTCTCTGCTACTCTCCCTGTTACTGCGATGCAGGTCTCCCGAGGGATGCTAGTCTGCAGCCACACGGGCCTCTCATTGCTACTGTTCGTACCCGCAGACCTCACTCGGTGGAGGCCAGCAGGGACCGGTGTTTGCCTTTGTGAGACGGGCTTTAGGAAACACCCATGACCCTGTGTCTCCCACCACCTTCACATCAGCAATGCAGGTGAGGCCCAGCGTCCTGCTCCGAATACTGACAGACTTGACATTGGGGTTCATGGATGGTGAACCCAACGTTAGGGTGAAGCCGCTACACTATCTGGTGATAGTGTAGCGGCTTCACCCTAAATCCCCTTCAAGTACCTCTGGGTTTTACTCGTATTCTAAAATTAAAATTATTACCTGTGCACCTCGATAAATTAGCTAAATTAACTAAATTCTAACTCAACCCTTTTTCTCCTAGCCTTTATTAAAAATAAGTAAATAAAAGTTATCAGGAGTTTTTTTTTATATCCACTGAAATTAAACATTCATCTTGATTTATTTTTCAGCTGTATTGCCCAAACCTAAACTCTGGATACGTGAAAAAGTTATATAAAGCCTTGAGTGTGTCCAGGAGGAGTTGGGTGATCTATTAAACTGCCTCATGTAATCAGCTGAGTCAGACCACTATCAATTAGTAAATTTAAAGCTGTCAAACAGACCCTGATATATCAGCCGGTACATCTGCTTAGCCAGTTTATCTGTCCAGCTCCATTTGGACGCACTTATTCTGGTAAATTTGTCAAGTATATATTTTTAATGTCTCCTGTTTTAACATTATAAATCCCACAGAAAGATAGCAAAGTCCACAAAGAGATGATTTTCCTAGCTGGTTGTGATAAAACTGCTTCCAGCACCTCTGGGATGAACTGGAACTGCAGCTGCGAGCCAAACTTTATCGCTCAACATCTTAATGCTGTCGTGTCTAATTGGGAACAAATCCCTGCAGTCGGGTTGCAAATTTTTGTGGAAAAAGCTTCCAGAAAAGTGGAGGCTGTCAAAGCAGCAGATTAACGTTTGTATAAATTTAGATTCTGGCCACGTCTCTGGTTAAAGACATATATACTGATATTGATTTAATTATAAAAACTGTTTGTTATTGCAAGAAATCCTGGAACTGCTTTTGCTGTGTCTGCACATATAATATATATAAACATAAATATGTTTAATATGATGATGTGATTGCATTCTCAAATATCTTCTCTTCCAGACAAATAGCTTGGCTTTGATTGGCTTGAGAAAACTATTATCTGACGTAATAAACAAACTGAATTATTAAACTATTAAACTGTAGCTCCTTCACGACAGCGAGCAGTAATTTGAACCGATTCTGCTGCGAGCAAAGTTCTGCGCTCAGCAGGTTTCACTTATTTCGAAAAAAGGAGCCGCTGTTGGCAGCCGAGTCTATTCAATAAACACTCTTTTACTGAAGTGTATTTATTTGTAAAACATCATGACGGTGTTTATTTCTATTCTGAGCCAAATCTGAAAACACACCGTAAACGTACAGTAGGAACCGTTCTGACCTGAATTTCATGACTCACTCTGTTTATAGAGTTTGCATTAAAAAAGAATGAGGAATCAATAAGAACAGAAGGAAGCGGCTAGCGGTGGATTAGGTTCATTGTGCGCTCAGCTGCGGGTTTCTAATGGTGACTGACAGCTTTATGGGAGGACGACTGGAGCAACAATCGAGAGAATGAAGCCAGACAGAAGAGCAGCAGCCGTCAGTGGCTCCACAGCAGAAAGTGACTGTGGCTGTCTGCCAGCTTACAGTAATACACAATCACTGCCTCTCTTCTGTGTCACACAGCGGTGCGCTCCGGCGTTAACAAATAAATTCAATTTCACCCCTGTCTGCTGCACCTGTTGAAGCTCCATTACCACACAACCGCCGAGGTCACTCCTGACTAAAGCTTCCGCACAAAACTTTGCTTCTTCTACTGGAGCATCCAGCTGCCAAAAGTACTTTGTGCGACACTAAATTGTCAATTCAGAGCGAAACACAATATCCTCCCGTCTCACGCCGGATGGAAGGAAATAAATGAGAGACAGGCAGGGAGAGAAAACCGCCCCTTAACTCCCTCGCTGAATCATAAAATCCTCCGTGCTGGTTGAATTATCGCTGCGCTCTGCCAAGTGTCTGGGGCTGCTTTTATTTCAGCCCCTGCTGTGCACGGGGAACACGGCGAGGATAAAAGCCAGGATTTTCACTGTGCATTAGGTAAAAGTGTTTGATTTGGGGGATACAGGGAGCTCAGGTAGAGGAGGCGAGTCCATCAACGCTGAGATGACTCGAGACTGAGCAGCATCTTGTTTGTCATTACTCCGATGGCCTCGCAGCCAGACGGTAATCACTCACCCAGGACTGGCAGCGAAGACAACCTGCTGATATACAAATAAAACCCGAAGCAGAGGAGGAATTGGGTGCTGCGGTCCAGCCACCCGCAGCGACACTCACTCTGCAGCCTGCTGGGTATTCTAGGCAGGAACATATAATGGTATTCGCGGCACAGAGAACCCAATATAGATTTCAGCATAGAAATTCAGCCATTAAATCCAAACTGAGGCGCTGGAATTGTAACAGGGCGGTCTGCCGTTATGGGAGGCTGCGACTGGCTGGTGAATATGAATGTAGTTTTTCAAAGTTTTGTGGCAACGTGTGCATTTTTCATCCAAACATGGAGGTGGGGAGGTGAGGGGCGGCTGGTGTCTTACTTGCAGTAGGTGTCATTTATCATGCCGTAGATATGGATCTCTTTGCACATGTCCATGGCCAGGATGAGCGTGAACCAGCCGGTGCTGAGGTAGGAGCCGGACTGGATCCTGCAAATACACAAAACACACATATTTAACTGAGATATTCATAAAAACCCTAAAAAATCTTTTAAAATAAGAGTTTCAAGGATGCTGCTCCTCTGACCTTTGAGAATGTGAGAATTAAATTATTCCAACAGATGCTCCTGTAAATTTAAATGATTCTACTTTACATCCGTCTAATTAAGTACATTTAGGAGGTTGTAACATTCACACTCCGGCGTGTTTATAAAAAGATTTAAAGGCTGACGAACACTTTATTAGATTGTCGAACAGCTCGTCACAACAAGGCAACAGCAGTCGCCCCGAGTGAATGATGCAGGAACCTGGTGGGCCAATCAATACCAACATGCATAATCCTTTCATCAGCATCAGACTGGTGAACCAGTTATGACATGTCAGAGGTACAAGAAATAAATAAAAAATCTAAGCTTTGATCATTTTCAAACAGAACGCGGCGTCGCGATGCATCTTGATCCGAGGGGTTTTGAAGAAAAACCAGATTAGTAACGCCTGAAGTGGGTCATAAACTGTGCAACCTGCAGCAGGGGGTACCGAGCTGCCCGAGGACCCCGACTCTCAGCGACTAAACACAAAACCTGCATCCTTGGACTCAGTGTAAATTAAAAGCAGCGCGCAGCAGGATACTGATAATGATGTGGGACAAATGCGACATCCCCGCAGTGTGATACAGTATCAGCACGGAGGACCACAGACGTTACGTAAGCAGTTATAAATCATCCTATTAATTGATATCTTCATTTTTAAACCAATAAGGGATGCGACTAACTGCTATTTTAATCATTAATTAGCCTTAAGCTTATTTATAATGACAGAAAATAGTTAGAAGTGTCTGTTATATTTACTCACAGCCACAGGAGACCCAAAAATGTTCAGTTTAATATCATGCAGGACAAAGACAAGCATTAAAAAACACATTTAGAGGCTGGCATTTTTACTTGAAAAAGAAACGATTTAACCAATTTGTTCAAAACTATTATAAAAGGCAATAAAAGGGATTCTAGATTTCACAAATAAATTAAAGCATCAAGAAATAAATCAAGACAAAAAAACTAATAAATAATGGAATTTCAAAATGTATTCACACAGATTTAAAAATGAATACTAAAAGCTTCTTTTTCTTCTACTCCTTACAAATGAATTAAATGTCTTTATTTGTAAAATGTTTTATTAATCTCCGTTTTTCATCGAGTCCAAATTCGTACCGATTAAAAAGCCATTAAAGAACAATTTACGTGACACCTGTAAAAGTCAACCGAGATGAAAACACAAAAGTGTTTTTTAAGAAAAAGCAAACAAACAAAAAATAACTGAAGAGTTTTTGAAGTTTTTTTTTTGAAGTTAACACCAAAGTTTGAAGCAGCAAATCCAGTAAATCCTGTTACTGAATGAAAAGCTTTGGACAGACTGTTCCAGGATCAGCACCTTGGACAGCGTCTCTCTCCAGTCAATACTACATACAGTGTAGTAACTGTACACAGTGGAAACTACACAATAAACTCCACAACAGACTCTTTTTAACAGTTTTCTAATCAAGAAACCAACAGGAAATTATGATATATATAAACTGTATCTGTATTTGTATGAGCATCTGCCAAGAGCATCTTTGCCCTTCAACATCACACTAAGGAATCGAGTCTTTACACCACATATTGAGTGTATAGTTTCCAGTTTCAATGCATTACACACTCAAAATCTGCTTAGAATTAACCAATAAACACTCCACACCTCCTTTTACAGCATATATCTTTTTGAAAAGTAATAGAGTTAAGCACTTGTGAAGGTTACAAAGGATGGATTCATGGTTTTCGCATCCGTGTGTGAAGACCAGCACGGCTTTTGAAATTCATATTATAATGGGTCGGTCTGCTACAAGGACGGTCGCATTGACCCTCATATTTAACACAGCCAAACACACAGATGAATCACAGCTGGTTACGGACTACGCTGTAGCATCATGAGGTGTTGTTGTTGTTTTGTTTGGGCTCTGTTGATGGAAAGTATCGACAAATAAAAGCTCCTCCAAAGTCCAGCAGTGACTATCGAAATTACAACTCTTCTAATGATGAATTATAAAAGTTTGGATGACCTAGAACCACCTCTTACAGTCTCTCCTCATATCAAACATTTGCTTTAAGCACCACATGTCTTCCTGGTACATTAGAACTGCAGTGTGGACACCCTCGTGAGTTTGGGTAGATGATGAAATTTACATCACATGTACCCTTCCAGATGTGCATGACTTGGCCTTGAGGACGTAATGCTAACCCAGTCGATGTCACTATCCATTTCTTAAAGACTTGGATAGGAATGAAAGGGCTCAGTTAGTTTTCTGTGCTCATATCTCTCCAACAAAACCTTTTCCGTTGCTCTGAATAACTTTACTTCCTTGATGGCTCAGTTGAGTTGAGTCCCTCAAGGCTCCGTTCTTGGTCCCTTTCAGTTGTCTATAAACATGGTGCCTCTTTGCCACGTTAATACAAAAAAAAGTGCCATTAAAACTCACAGATCCTTGCAGCTAAGAAAATCTCACAACTTGCCTCTGATATTAAATCCTGGATGGCCAAACATTTCTGGATTAGCTCTGTGGATGCAAATCTTGGAGGTCTGTCAAATGATATTGAGCAGGCTGCTAAGAATCTTTGATATTTGATTCTAACCTCTGTTTTGATGATTAGGTCCAATATATTTGTTTTTTTCAGCTCAGGATATTCTGTATGTATCTGTGTATAACATATGGGCACTGTGCAATATGTAATATATCAACACCGTTCCTTTACACTTTTTCTATGTGTTTATATTATATTTATTGCTGTAGTTACTTTTTAATCTTAGCACCTTGTTGTTTTATAGGAGGCCATATAGTCTTATTTATACCACAATGAGCCAGTGCAATGTAATTTAGCTTGAATAACATTACAGTTCATCTAAGTCTAAGTCTGGAAAAACTGTCCATTTCCATCATTTACTGATCTACAAAAAGTTATTCATGGTTCATCTCAGCTTGATTACTTGAATACAAAGATGCATGATTGCATCCCCCCAGAGTTTGTCTCCCCACTTTGGCTCCTCGCTGGATTTTGATTTGATTTAAAGTTTTTATTGCTCACTTTTAAGGCCCGAAACGGCCTCGCTCCTAAATGCATCTCTGATTTATTGACCCGGTATGTGCCCTCTCGAGTATTGAGATGCTGCTCGTTACTCCCACGTCACAGTTTGTGACAAAGGGTTCTCAGGCTTTTGCTATTAGAGCCTCCACATTCTTGAACCCTGCTTACTGAACTCAGACACACTGAGCCCACAGCTTCTTTTAAATCTCCTCTTTGTGAAGGATCTCAGAACTGTTTTTATCCCTATGTATTTGATCTCATTCATCTTGTTTTTGCTTCCTCTGTGCTCACGTCCCTTGGCCTTATTCTCATTTTACCTGTCCTTTGTGTTTTTATTTCTTTTTATAAAGCACTTTGTAACATTGTGGGGAAAAAGTGCTAAATAAATCAAATTTGTTGCATTATTAATATTTTTACTAAAAAATGACTAAAACCTTGGAATCATTGTGTTTGATGGAAGGTGAAAATAGAGTGCAGAACAAAATGATTCAACAAGTGTGCTCCTCTATAGACGTCAGAAAAGGTAAGAAACTACATTTTTGCTGTGTTTACAGTGTAATTACAAAGTTACAAATTGCTGCTGTTTTTTTATTGGTATCTTAAAATGCTTTACACTGAATCATGAGGCTTTGTGCTTCCAGACAATGTATAATCAAGGTGAAATACAGAGGCAGCATTTTTACTCGGCCTGTATTTGGACCTCTAAACTCAAGAAAGGCTTGTTATCTTATCTAAAAATCACCCCAATTACATCATTTATCAGAGCTAGAAACGGTAAAACGAGAAAGAATCGATGGTCATTGAACTAGTCGCCTATGATATGCCATTTAGTTGGGAAACTTAACCAAATATAAAAGCACTTTATTCTACTTGTGTTGTTTAAAAATGTCCCAAAAACAAACCAATTGCAGTAACTAGAATCTGTAAAAAACAAAAAAAAATAATTCTGTGCTCAACAGCAGAACCAACAAGCCACAACTGAGTCAGCTTCAACTAAAAAACACATGACAAAAATTCAGGAACTTTTCGGCTGAACTGCAGACTGTGTATACACAGACCACATAGAAACATACGAAACGAATTAAAAATATAAAAAAGTACGTATTGAGTCACATTTCTACTCACTGTGGGTTCATTTTTTACTGCCAAATAAAGTCCAACACCTCTTAAAATGTTCTGATAAAGGAATGACAAGGTTATAATGCCATATCAAAACACTAAACAAATAAATAAATAAAAAGAAGGGGGGAAAAAAAGCATAATTTCTTTCATTTTATATTTTACAACAATTTAAAAAGCCTGAAATCAACATGTCCAATATTGTTAAAACCTGAAGGCACAAGGAAAAATCTTGTACATGCTGATACCAGGCTTCTTCAGTTTTTGTAAAATATATAATCAAAGAAATTCAACTTCTCTATGACATTATAACCTTGTCATACTTAACAAAAGACATTACTAAGTTCTCTCTACTTCTTTCCATGGTTGTGCTGTTTCTATAGAGGTGCAGGACTTTATATTGCAGTGAAAAATGAGCCAACAGTGAGTAAAAATGCGACAGGAACAAAAGAAGAAAAAAAAAAACTGAAACTGCTTGGAATTTAGAGGTTAGATCTCCTAGATAACTCACTGAACCAGTTATTATTGTGCTGCAGAAGCCTCCAAACAGATGAACCTCCACCAGCCTGAAGCCAAATGAAATCATAAAATAAAAGTCTGTTCCCTCAAACGCCTGATATCAGCACTATTAAAGTGTTTAATTCCCATAAAAGGTCTGTGAACGAGTGTTATTTTGTTGTGAAAATACCTAACTGTAAAATTCCTATCACACTAATGGATGCACCTTTGAATAATAACTGGAGGTTAATTTCCTAAACTATTCAACAGGATGAACTACTCTTTTTTATTAGCGAGGACTACATCGCTCCTCATTACGTCTGCCGTGTAGCACGTTGACGTCTTGCCAAATGTCCAGTTTTTCAAATTATGTACAATTATGGACGTTGTTAAAGCGGTGAGGGATGGTGGGTGACGGCGTTTAGCTGGCTGGGAACGAAGAAAAGGAAGAAGACAGACGACAAAACTGCACAAGATCCTGAGGATTTGCATCACGGGGCTGTGTGTAAATGTTGTACTTGAGTTTAAGATTTTGACCTTTAATGAAATAACCTCATAAAGCCAGTGACTAATTTGCAAGGATACCACATGTGAAGCAGGTTCTTAGTCAACCTCACTTCTATTATTTATGCTTTTACCTCTTCATTCTTTCTCTTTTTTTTTGGTTTTATGGGTCTAAAAAACTGTGATTTTATGATACGGTATGATTCAAATCTGGCCCCAAGATGCTAAAAACATAAAATTACATAGTAAAATGTTTTAAAACCCAATAAAAATCATTATAGCACACCGGAAGCCATCAAAAATGAATGAGAGACTTCAGTTTAAACCTTCAGTGCCACAGACGGAGGATTAAATTGCGCCCAATGGTTTTAGTTTAGATTTACTTTATTGTAACTAGACTGCTGTCGAGGTTTTGTATTCTCAAAAAGCAAACACACACAAACACACCGGGGGATTTTTTTAGCTTTCACTGACCTCCTTAAATATATTCCAAAGTCGGTGCAAAAAAATATTATGCAAACATATGCATCATTAAATGCAAGGGGGTCAGATTTTAACACCGGAGGAACATTTACATACTGTAGGTTTCACAGTTTCAGTTCTAATGGTGAAAGGTGGAGGCTGCAGGTGGAGGTTCAAGGACTCGACACGAAGCCTCGCAGAGATAAATGTACACTATTTCTAAAGCTGTGGTCTCTCCAACCACATGCTGCTTTTGCTCTTCATGCAGTTCGTCTCAGTAAACACAGCTGTGGTGCCTCTGCGATGCACTCTTTACAGCTCAGCTCTTGTTAGTTTTGTTGTTGTTGTTGTTGTTGTTGGTTTGTTCCTAATGGAACTCTGTTGCTGCTGATCAGCAACTCAAATGCACCATTAGAGGCTACTTGGAGAACCGTGATCACACTGACAGAAACCTCGAAGTAGCCTCTAAAGGACACTTCATGGTTTCCACATGCACAAGGGTCCTTGTAATGTAAATTCCGTCATCCGCTCATGTTCCCAAGTGTCCATTACGCAGCCTTGGCCTATGAATTCTTGATACCCTCAGGTCTTCGAGTGTTGGCTAAAGCTAAAGTCTAAAGCCAGAACAAAAACCTACAGTGAGGCAGCATTTTCTTATCATCTCTGGAACAGCCTTCTATAACACCTGAGGACAGTAGAGAGTGTTGATATTTTTGAAAGCAAACTCAACACCCACCTTTTTAGTCAGGCTTTTTATCAATTCGATAGATTTTAATTACTTATAACTCTTCTTAGAACTAATCTGATTTAATGATTTCTCTATTCATTCACCTATTTACATATTTTTGTGTATTTAATGTACAGTTTATTACCTCATCTTTACAATTTCTTATTCTGTTTATATAATCTTCTATTTCTATATCTGTCTATCTCACTGGTTCACTCCCACATGCCCTGTACTTTGATATCAACTTTAGTTCAGTGATTCAATGCTGAGTCTGCTCTATTGTATTCTGTGTTTTCTGTATTGTTAATAAAGCCTTTCACAGCTGCCATTCTGCCTGTGACTCCTGGCTGCTTCTAGGTTCTCAGACCCACTGTGACACTTATCTACTTGTTAAGGGTTTGATTTCAATGTTTTCTCTTTGGCTTTTTTTTTCAAAGAGAGAGAACTTGTCAAGACAAACACAATAAACAAAGCAGCTTTTTTTCTCACTGTCTGGAGGTCACTGTGTTTTGTGGCGCCCTTGAATGGGATATTTTCATGTAAATAATGCAGACAAGGAAACCATGACTTCACAACACTTGAACTTCATCTAACTGGGTACAAGGGATCGACTGATTATTGGCCTGGAAGCACTATTTGATTGGTTCCGTGAGTAATAGCTAATCAACAATGAAGGGTGAAGGTTGAAAGGTTTTGCTTGTATTTTTATACATGTTGACCAAACTTTCAGTTTTTACTGTTACTATATATCTGTTCCAAATATCAGTTATTGGTCATGATATCAGCCCTGGAAACAATAATCATATTGTCAGAACACATTGCGACCAAGCATTATAATACATTAATGTGAACTTTTGGCTATTCTAACGTCAACTTTGATCCTAAAATACTTGGATGGATTACCTTGAAGTTTTGTACAGATATTATTGTTGCCCAGAGGCTGAATCCTACCAACTTTGGTAATGCCCTGACTTTTCCTCTAGCGCCACCATGAGGTCAACTTTGGTGACTTTGAGTGAAATACCCCGAAAACAGTTGCCGTGTTAAAGTATCTCATCAGAAAAAGTTTATGTAAACTGCAAAATTCAAAGAAACTTTACTAAAACTGACTTTTTCCAAGAATTAATGCACAAAATTGGAGATAGAGACACTTTTTTCGAATAAGTTCTGACATGGTGAACATTTAACTTCTATGACTGATCAGCTGTTTCTACTTAAACATGGTCGATACTACTTGACGTGAATGAGTAATTACAACTTTCTTGATTTAAATTACTGAAGACTTTTCTCAAAGTTTAGTTAGTTCCTTCTTCTTCTTGGTTTTTAAGTAGTTGGCAAACAACTGGTATTGTTTAAGGCTTCTAATTTGTTTATTATGGTCATGTGTAACGTTGCCTACACCGCCACCTTGAGGCAATGCTATGCAGCCGAGTTCATTCGCCCCAATACAATTAATGGAACCAAGCCTCATTCTCATTTTCTTTAATGTGAACTTTTGGCTATTCTAACGTCAACTTTGGTCCTAAAATTCTTGATGGATTACCTTGAAATTTTGTACAGATATTGTTGTTGCCCAGAGGCTGAATCCTACCAAAGTTGGTAATCCCCTGACTTTTAATCTAGCGCCACCATTAGGTCAACTTTGGTGACTTTGAGTGAAATACCCTGAAAACAGTTGCCATGTTAAAGTGTCTCATCAGAAAAAGTTAATGTAAACCGCAAAATTCAAAGAAACTTTACGAAAACTGACTTTTTCAAGAGTTAATGCACAAAATTGGAGATGGAGACACTTTTTTCGAATAAGTTCTGACATGGTGAACATTTAACTTCCATGACTGATCAGCTGTTTCTACTTCTTTTATTGTCTTTGCCTCCAGACAGCCTGAAACATGGCCGATACCACCTGACGTGAATGAGTAATTACAACTTTCTTGATTTAAACAATTACTGAAGACTTCTCTCAAAGTTTAGTTTCTTCTTCTTCTTCTAGGTTTTTAAGTAGTTGGCAAACAACTGGTATTGTTTAAGGCTTCTACTTTGTTTATTATGGTCATGTGTAACGTTGCCTACACCGCCACCTTGAGGCAATGCTATGCAGCCGAGTTCATTCGCCCCAATACAATTAATGGAACCAAGCCTAAGTCGCATTTTCTTTAAACTCATTTGTGTCTCATTCTGTAATCTGTTGTTTCTTGGCTTTATATAAGAAGCTCTGGAGGACCTTTTAAAAGCTCTGATTGCCAATAACAAAATGTAAACAGCAATTTAGAGGGCCTGAGAGTGAGAAGTAAGAAAAACATTTTATCTTTTGGTTTAGAGTTATTGCCTCATTGGCTGATTTCAGATGAGGGCAAACTCCAAAAACCCAAATGCATTCCAGTCTGATGTGGCCAAACAATCCAGAATCAATTTAGAAACCAATCAGCGAATAAACTAAAGAGTTTCAGACACATTATTGAAAGATGTGTCTCCAAGTGCAGAATGTAGTTTGGGTAGTTCAACAAAACTTCCTCACGCACATACCGAGAGACACTGGGGGGGTTGTGTGGAGGTGAAATTACCAAAAAGAAAAAAAAAAAAAAAGCAATTTGTTGTAATAAAGGAGTGGAGGAGCACAGAAGGGAAATGGCACATTATCAGTGATACACAGCTCGGCAGCTCTCAGCCGTCAGAGCTGTCAACACATCACTATTACCCTGCATTATTCATTAGCCATTTGCCACTCTAGCAGCAGACACACGAATGCAGAAGCACATGCACCACATCCCCAGTCGAGAGCTGGATGTCCTGGAGCAAAAAAAAAAAAACAAAAGGGCTCGCCAGAATAAATAAAGGGGGTGGGATCTGCTGACCTGATAACTAACATTTCAAAGCAGATGTCTGGAAGTGGAGACGCGGCGAGAGCGACTGATAGAATTCAAGGTCTACAACGGCCAATGTGTTTACCTACGACAATTATAATGGGACAAGTTTGCGGAGAGGATGCTGTTATTGTGTGGCCAATTTAAAAGAGAGATAAGGCTCGGTGTGAAGCCGCTTTGGCAGGCGACAAATAACATCCAGGAGCCGGAGGACAGAAAAGAATGCAATTTGCTTGTTTTGTTAAAGCAGAAAAACACAGCCTTTTACTCAAAGACGGCAAACTGAATGTGTCATGAGGTCTGGCTCGACGGCGCCTGGGTTTTTACAGTTTTTAAAATCCCCACTGAGACGTCTGTCTTGCGAAATGAAACAATAAATTGTGTTTGGGCACGAACGAAGATAGAAAATATGCACATAAAAGCTCGGTTAAATTGTTCTTTGTTTCTTGCTCTCCGGTACAAACCTGAGAGAAGTGAGGCAGCAGTGATGGGGACTGACATGCCAGGATGCTGCCATGCTACCGGCATTGTGAAATGAAGGGTGTTTGAGGAATGAAGTCAGACGCTCTGAGCAGGGTCTGAGTAAATAATCCCCTAAGTCTGACTGAGCTGGAGCTTGTTGGGCTTTACCTGCCGAGCGCCGGAGGCTAAGGAGCGCTGGAGAGCAGCCACAAGACTCCCTCTACCTCCGACTCCGCTCAATAACTCGCTCTCGACATTCGCAGCAGGAGATCCGTCCACGTGCGCACGGAAATCTGAGTCGAAACGGCGCTTCATAATGCCTCTACAAGCTGCACAAATATGATATGACACCTGTCAGAAACACTTAGCAGAATATAACTCATCAGCATTGTGAGGAGTTGATCTGCACTCGGGGAGGAAAATCAGTTTGACTGTAAAAAAACGTTCCGCGGCAGGAAAAAAAGTCAAATGATGTAATATTAGACAAACGCGCGCATTCACACGATCGCAGCAGGATGCTTTGGTCTCGGTGTTTCACTGTATGTTCAAAGAAACACCTGCTCTAATTATGCACAGCTCAGTGTTGAGCTAAACGCTTTTGGCAGTTTGTAAATCATGAGTCAGGATTTAAAGGAACAGCTTGAAATTTGGGGGAAATTAACCTTGTTGCTTTGTTGCCCACACTGACACAGATAACATGATCAATAAAATCTCCTGTGCTAAATATAAAACTCCCGCCAGCAGCAAACGATTAGCTTAGCTTAGCTTAGCATAAAGTCAAGTTAGTTGTTTCCACCCATTTCAACTTTCCAATGATCCTTAAACTACTTGTGTGTGACGTCAAAAAACAAATCAAAGCTTCAAATTGTGATATTTCATCTAAATCGTTTCATTCTAAATGTCTCATTTAATAATTCAAAAATAAACCCTTCACTATAACAAGATTCTGTAAAAAAAGAAAAATTCTTCCCTTCTCACAGCAACCCACAAGATATGATTGACTTAGCTGTAACCAACAGCCACGTGGCAAAAATTCAGGGATTTTTCAGTGGAACTGGGATGAACTGCAGGCAATGTTTACACAGAGCAGATAGGAGACATGTATGGAAACAAATTAAAAATGTCAGTATTAAATTATGTATAGCACGTGGAGCCCCACATTTTTTTCTAGTACTCGTAACAGCATTTCTAGTCTTTAGGCCAGGGGTGCCCAATCCTGGCCATCTAGGAACAGGATTGGGCACCCCTGCTTTAGGCTAAGCTAAACTAAACTTGTATTTACTATTCAGATAACAGATCAATTTCAGTATTCTCATCACTTAATAATTCACCAAAAATATACCATTCACTATAACACGATTCTGTAAAAAAGAAAAATTCTTCCCTTCTCACTGCAACCCACAAGATATTGACTTAGCTGTAACCAACAGCCACGTGGCAAAAAAATTCAGGGATTCTTAGGTGGAACTGGGATGAACTGCAGGCAGTGTTTACACAGAGCAGATAGGAGACATGTATGGAAACAAATTAAAAATGTAAATTGTAAACGTAAATTATCCATAGCATTTGGAGCACCACATTTTTTTCTCATACTCATAACAGCATTTCTAGTCTTTAGGCTAAGCTAAGCTAAACTTGTATTTACTATTCAGACAATAGAGCAGTTTCAGTATTGTCATAATGTTTACCCCTTATCAGATGTGGCAAAAATAATGATTTAAAATTCTGTCTCTTGGTTTTATTAATTTGTTAATTTGTTAAACAGTTGCTTTCGGCTACAGATTGAAACGGTCAAATATATTTCAAAATTCAGAAATAAACTGAGGCTACAACAAAAAAATAATTAACACATTTAAATAATTCAATTAATGCGGGAGAAGAAAATGAAGTAAAAGATCACAACAGGTGTTGTTTTAGTTATTCTACCGGGAATATAGAAAAGTTGTTGTTTTTACAGGCGCTTTAGGCTGTTTCATTACAGATTGAGATGGTCAGTTATATTTAAAATTCATAACTGAGGTGAAGCTACAACAAACAGCCTTGCACTACTGTATATTTTTGCACATTTTTTACACTATTTCTCCTGCAAAAGCATTTTTTTTCAAAAATGTTCATATGAGCAGATCTTAACTTCTTCTGCATCATAAATATTGCACTTTTTAATACAGTTTTTTTTTCCCGTACAGAACTTTTTTGCACTGTTCTATATTTATGTTTGTTACCTCAGTATGTATGATTAGATATGAGTGATGTGTGTTTCTGAATTAATTACGGCACTAGACAGACACACAGATAACTTGTTACTGCTGCATGACAATAAAGCCTTTGAAAAACAAAATAATTAACAAATTTGAATAATTTAATTAATGTAGAAGAAGAATATCAAGTAACAGCAGTAAAAAAAAATCAGGATAAATTGTTTTAGTTACACTCCTGGAAATACAGACAACTG
>OMNN01028240.1:5884-30436 GCA_900302755.1 Chromis chromis | reverse complement strand
ATGATTATGTAAATACAGGTACCCTGTATTTAGCACAATTTCCAAGTGAATAGATCTTGTTGATCTAAACTGATTGACTTCTCAGTCTAATGGTTGTTTTCTCCAAAACATGTCAGCATCATTTCATTGTATAAGTCATCACTTGCACAATAGACTGTTCAATTGTCAGAATTAGCCAGGAGAGGAAGGGTGAGAACATCGACCAGTGAAGAAGTGTTAGTTGTGAAACTCCAGCTTTATTTACAGCACTGTAGGCTACATATAATTTTCCATATTTTTTGTTTATGTGTTTATATTGCAGTATGTTATGCTGTATACGTTTTCTTTTTACTCTGATGCATGGAAGTTACTTTATGTGTGTGAATAAAAAGTTACAGTTTCCTTGGCAGTAGAGTGCAATGTGGGGTATCAAACTTTGGAGGCTACTCTTACCGTGAAGTCCTATTTTTTTTTGTTTTATACACAATTGTATTCTGTTAGCTAGACAAAAAAAACTAGCACAGTAACCATTGTCAATGAAGGACTGGGCTAAAACTGAGAGGTGGACATGAGGGATATTTCAATGGTCATCTGCCATAGTGATAAAACATCTAAACATTTTGACTTGCAGTGCTACACAATGCCAAAGGGATGATGCATTTTGGGGGCACTGACTGTTTATATGAGAATAGAATTTAGTTTTGACAATTGGAGTGAACTGTTTTGGGAGAGATATGAACTTTTGCAGGTGAACCATGGTGTTGTGCTGAACCATCCAGGTTATTTTGGCAAAAGCACCAAGAGTGATGAGAATGTACGGTCTGTTTCGAGAAATGAGCAAAGCGATTGAGAAGGATCTTTGCATTTTTGGTGGCACTGACTGTTTATATGAGAATAGAATTTAGTTTTGACAAAGGAGTGAACTGTTTTGGGAGAGATATGAACTTTTGCAGGTGAACCATGGTGTTGAGCTGAACCATCCAGGTTATTTTGGCAAAAGCACCAAGAGTGATGAGAACGTCTGGTCTGTTTGGAGAAATGAGCAAAGCGATTGAGAAGGATCTTTGCATTTCTGGTGGCACTGACTATTTAAATGAGAATAGAATTTAGTTTTGAAGCATGAGTGAAGGGTTTTGGGAGAGATATGAGCTTTTGCAAGTGAACTATGGTGTTGTGCTGAACTGTAAGCCTGTTTTGCCAAATGATCTTAGAGTTTTGAGAATGTAATTTCTGTTTCAAGAAATGAGCCAAACCAATTGAGAAAAACTGTAATACTCATACTTAGACACAGCTCACAGAGCTGCTAGCAGGGCTATAGACTCTTTAATCTTTAAGTTTAAACTTTGTTAGTCTTAATTATGTTGTGTTGTTTCTCCCTCCAGAAATCCCTGACCCCTGCAGCTGGACCCTGAACCCCTCTGCCTCTTACGTGTACTACTGCTGCAATGAGACCGTCCATGGCGTGGAATACAACTTTACGCCTGAAACAAATGGTGTGGTCCTCGTCAGCGACATGTCCTCCAACTTCCTGTCCCGACCCGTGGATGTGTCGAAGGTGAGAAGAACGAATGGTACTGAAATTAAAATATTTTTACCTAATTTTCATTGAAAACATTTATTATCCTTTAACTTTAAAGGAAATTAATGGGAAATAACAGCAACAATAGAAAAGGCAAAAACACAACACAATAAATGCTGATGTTAAAAATGATAAAGTAATAATTTAAGTTCAGATAAAGTAAGGTCCTAGGAATAGAACAGAATAGAACAATCACAGTGCAATTAATTAACAAATAACACTTGTTAACAGCACTGTTAACATGCTGAATGTTACATGCTAAAACATCAGCATGTTCACATCAAATACCTGTAGAAACCGTTAGCATTATAGCATGGTAAGGTTATAATTTATGAAGTCAGACAATGCAAAGTTGAGCCTGGCAGTCTGAATCTGAGATGTCCTAAAGTAGCCAGAGTTCAGAGGATTTGACACCAAAATTTAACAATTCTTTTTCTACAAGTTGATCGTGTGGTTCTAGTTAAAGTCGTATTTAATTGTGTGCTCTTGCATTGTGTAGTTTGGTCTCATCTTTGCGGGGGCTCAGAAGAACGTGGGTTGCGCCGGGGTAACTGTGGTCATCGTGAGAGAGGACTTGCTGGGCCACGCTCTGAAGGAGTGTCCCATCGTCCTGGACTACAAGGTGCAGGCTGAGATGAACTCCCTCTACAACACGCCGCCATGCTTCAGGTACACAGCTTCTCTGTTTTATAACAGATTGAAGATGATCAATATTTATGAAACATTTGTGAAATGGGTACATGGAGAAATATTGTACATGTTGATTGCAGGATTTTTTGGCCAAAAGAAATATATATATTTTTTGAGTTCTCTCTACTTCTAGCCATGGTTGTGTTGTTTCCATAGAGGTGAAAAACTATATGTTGCATTAAAAATGAGCTCACAGTGATTAAATATGTGCCCACAAACTGTTTGGGGTCCACATAGTTAACTACTACAAAAACTGAAGTGCAAAACCACATGTGGCTTTCCAGAGGTTCATGTTCTGGACTATTTCTTTGTTGGGAGTTGCTCTCTGGAGTCTCCACTGCTTGCAAGCTTACAGTGCTTTGTACTCTATAAAACTACCACTGCATCTGTAAACTACAGCTGTTTTACCTTGTTTAAATCTTTTAATTTACTAAGCTAATCAGCTGCTTGCTACAGCCTTTCGTGTCGTATACAGACATGGGAGTAGTATTACAATTTATCACTTTAGTCACCTAAGAAAGCGAATAAGTCTATTTCCCAAAATGTTGAACCACGACTTTAACAATATTAAAAAACCTGTCACAATAATTGTCTAAAATGTATTTATAACTTAATTATGGTATAAAAAAGAGAAACACAAGCTGTAGTATCAGTGTGTTTTACTCCTTTGATTGTGTGTGACCGTTTTATTCTTTCTCTATTTTTGGGTTCAGCATCTACATCATGGGTCTGGTTCTGGAGTGGATAAAGAATAACGGTGGCAGCGCTGCCATGGAGACGCTCAACAAGCAGAAGTCAGCCATGATTTATGACATCATCAACGCTTCTAATGGTTTCTATGCGTAAGTATTAAAACGTCAGTGTTAAAATGACAAATTCAGTGAGGGTCGAAACTCTCCTCTGAAAGTTATACCCTGTGAACCATCAATGCCAGTCCAGGTACACATTTTTTTCACTCTCTATTGGCAATGACATCATTTAAAGCGGTGTCATTTATGGGTTTTTTGAGCAAATAAAAACACCATAATAACCTCTCAGCATATTCTAACTCAAATGGTAAAGGTAAGTGATAAGGAAAAATACATTTCTTTATCTGTTTTCAAGCAAGAAAATCTATCCTTTGACAGGAGACTTTGGCCAACCTCAGGTATTTTCAGAGACTCAGGTGGTAGAGCTAGTTGTCCTCTAACTGCAAGGTTTGACCTCTGCATACTTGCTTTTGTATTTTTATGTATCAAAACTTTGAGGAACAAAAGAGCACACACACTTGTATTGTTGCTGTTGTGTTCTGTTAAAGCAGTAACTAGGTAAGGACATGGGATTTTTTTTCCTCTGTGCTCACACAAAACAGCAACAATACAAGTTTGTGTGCTCTTTTGTTCCTCAAAGTTTTTCATACTGATAAAAAAAAATACAAAAGCAAGTTTGTATTTTTAGTATCCAGGTCATGGTAATCGTAGGAGCTTCAGTAGAAATCAACTGGACTTCTCTTGGAGGTTCTTCAAGCTCCTACGATCACTGAATCCATAGTCGCTCCAGATGGCACACAAGCACCTTGCATGACCGCCATTCGGCCTCCATCCATGTCATACTACACTCCGCACATTTTTGAGTTCACTCCACTTCTAATCATGGTTGTGTAGTTTCAATAGAGGTGCAGGACTTTATATTATAGTGAAAAATGAGCCCACAGTGAGCAAATATGTAATGGGAGAAAAAAAAAAAACGCCCCAAAAACTGCTCAGGATTCAGAGAGCTGTGTAACAAAGTACTGCCATGTTCACCTGCTCAGGTGTCCCGTAGAGACAGCTTGTCGAAGCCGCATGAACGTACCGTTTCGTGTGGGGAAGAAAGAAGGAGATGACGCTTTGGAAAAGGAGTTTCTGGAAGGAGCATCCAAACGTGGAATGATATCACTGAAAGGACACAGGTCAGTTGTCCCAAACATATGCCTCATGTTGTCCCAGTATACCTACTTTATTTGTGTTTCATGGGTGCTAAAGATAATAGAGGATCCTAATTCTGTTTACATATGAGGTTATGTAAAACATAGTCAAACAATGATCTTGTCTTCTCCATCTGCGTTCCTCAAAGTTGACTTTGTCTCCCCCTGCAGGTCAGTCGGGGGAATCCGTGCCTCTCTGTACAACGCTGTAACACTGGAGGACACTGCGGCCCTCGCTGGCTACATGAAAGAATTCCTCAAAGAGCACCAATAAAACCGGCTGCTGCTGTTAAAAGTTGCCTGATGGTCACACAGTGGCATTTCACTACTTTAGTATTGTTTTTAAAAACCCTCTTGTTTACTTCTCGTGGAGATCCATGTTGGATGTGGAAGGTGCACTTTTAGACACCGGTTTTGTAACACCAACCCTTAGTTCCTTAAAAAGCCTAAACTGCTGTTTCAAGTAAAGATTTAATGATATAAGTGTATCATTGAAATACTATTTAAGTGAACTTGTTGATTAACAGTGCTTTGATGTACATAATGCTGTAGGTAATTCTTGTTCACAATGTGTTTACATTCCAGTAAATCTTACTTACTTGCAAAGCCATACGTACCTTTTCGCAGTGTGCTTTCGTCTCTTAAGGGCTGTTTTGCAATGGAGGATTTTTGTAGTTGAAAACTTCTTCAAAGAACAGACAAGTACTACTAAACAACCAAACTGAGCCGTGCCATCCTGATTTGGTTTCTGTTTAATAACGAATGGTCACAAGGGGATAATTTGAGAAAATGCTGTTATATTAATTTATCCTCCTCAGTCTGATTGGCTGTGGTGCTTACATGGGTTTAAATACCCTTAAAGATCCTTTTTGGTGGGAAAAAAAGTTATTTTTTACCTTGTTAACACGTCCATATGGTGGTTTTTATGTGTTTAAAGACACATTATGAGTTAAAATAAGCAGTCATGGCTGAGCAGTTCCTCCCTGAAACTGCAAAGTATCAATGACAGTCTCAAAAACACAGGTTCAGACTTCCACATTTTCATACGTAACAAACTTAAGAGACAAATCCTCACAACTTTCATGGTGGGACTTTTTGTATCATTCTTCTACAGAATTGGTTTCCAGTTCAACATGTATGGCTGAATTTGAAACAACTTGTCATTGTGCAGTAGAGTAGTTTTACCGTGTTTGCAGAGTTGCAGGTGAGCTGGTGTGCTCGAGCTGCATCTATTGGTTGAGGAGTGGGTGAAGAAAGTAGTAATGACTTAATAGAGCAGCACATTCTAAAGGAGGAAGTGGTGCAGAGTTATATCTAAGCAACTTTAAGGTAAGAAGAGATTGTTTCCATGGGGAGAAACATCTAAATGTGTAATTTTGACACACAGAAGTGAGTTTTTAGGGGTCTAATTACTGCTTTGGTTGGGAAAAGTTGTAGTTATGTAGCTATACAGATAGATTTGGTATTAGGTAGTGAATCGCCTTGTTCTGCAAAGCATAGAAAAGATATTTATGACTTAATGAAGCACACTGATGCTACCTTGAAAAAACAGCCATATAGCAAACAGTAATTATTAAGATTGTTGTAGGAAGCTTGCAGCATTAAAACAAATGTGATTATCACACCTGGAAAAAACTTTCACCTCCACCAAAGTGGGGAGGAGGCAGAAAATCTCAAAACATTCAGTACGAGGTCCAGCTTCCTTCTAGTTTTTGCTGCAAACCTACATTAGGGCCCATCATCAGCTGTCTGCATCAGGAAACAATCAGCTGAAAATCTTCCTCCAGTGCTTTAACTAAATCTCAGGGTACGCCAGTGTATCGTTGCATCACTTCTGGTGCGATAGACGTGAAACTTTCAACCTCGGTGCATTAAAAATGTGTGTTTTGTTTTTTAGCCTGCTGTCAAGTAACTCTTCAATAATAATATTCAGCGCGACTACAAGCAGCCTTTTGCCTGTGAGGTTAAACAATCACCTCCTACTTCTTCACCGCCTGCTGACAGGAGAAACGGCTCAGTATGTAGGAGTGAGCAGGAAACATAACACCAGCAGGGCAGTGGAATGGTTTCTATCTGGATGTCCAGAGGCCAGTCGCTGCTGCATTCGACCCGCTGAGGCTCAGCAGTGTGTTTGAGCGTGACCTTTGACCTCTCTGGAGGAGAAGCAAAAGAGGCAGGAGGTGGCAAAGGGAGAATTTCAATACAGGAGTCAGTGGTGTAGCATATCCTGAGGTGGTACTAAAAATACAAGATTTTTATGTAGGTTTGGTTCACAGATACTTAATAGAAATGTCTATTTTGAGGAGATGAGTGTGTGCTGTGTCTTTTTAATGTCTTTCTTATTGACTTAACAGCCACAAACCTGCCATCAGCTCCAGTTTATTGCTAACCAACTCTGTTAGGTCCTCCTTGTCTTGTCAAACCCTTTGAAAACACTGCACACGTTAGAAAAATGAGAATAGAAGAATAAAAATAAGGTTATAATAATAATAATAATCTATATTCTAACCTTTATTGATCCCCTTGGGGAAATTCCTTCTCTGCATTTGACCCAAAGTTAACCGTAACTATACATACTAGGAGCAGTGGGCTGCCACAGTGCAGCACCCGGGGATCAATCAGGGGTTAAGGGCCTTGCTCAAGGGCCCAACAGTGGCTGCAGTGGGGGTTCGATCCTCTGACCTTCTGATCAGTAGCCCAGGGGCTTAACCTGTTGCGTTGCCACTGCCCCAAGCCGAACAGATTTAACATTATGAGCATGTATCATTTGTCACGGTATGGTAGTAAGACTTTTTTCTTTTCTTTTCTCTAGTACTTTAGGCGGTTTATACAGAGAATAAGAGGATTAAGATTGTACGAAGAGGTGTTACAAAAATTAAAGTGGTCCAAACAGATGTAGCAGGCATTCATTGAGAAATATGTAATAACAGTAGATCATTTTTATTTGTAGATCACCTCTCAAAGCCCGAAGTTTGTCACACAATTAAAAAAAAAAAGAAAAATCGGAATATGAAATATAACATTAAATCAAATGGGATCGCCATTAATAACAGAACCAGTGCCCTGAGTACACAACGCTGAAACAAATCCCATTAACATGAGATAAAAGAAAGGTAAGAGGTAAAATCAAGATAAGAAAAGACAGAAAGAAAAGTCTTATGTTAACATATATAAAAGATTTAAAACAGAATACCGACTTATAACCCATAACATACACGCTCAAACGTAGTTGCTTTGGTACCAAATAACCTCTAGGTGGAAGTGTTCATCAAGAAACATATTTTTGCAAACCTTAGCAGCGAACAAATGGGAGTCAGTGTCCTTTTATGTTTATGCTGCGTGTTGTTCACACCATTTAATTATGCTTTAGTGGTCAAATATTTTGATGAACTCAAATTGCCAGAAGCATATCGAGATTGATAGAACATGGTAAATAATATATTAAGACACAACTAGAGACAAGACAAACAAGAAATCACTGCTATTTTCTCCCTTCAGAAGAACCGTTTGTGTTTTTTTCTCAGACATTGGTGTGGTTTCTCTGATAAGGTCAACTCACCACCGCAGGCAAAGCGTCCTCAACTGAAGAAATAAATCAGTATCGTCTCAAAAAATACACATCTCTGCTTTATAATGTTTTGGGGATTAAAAAAAAAAATCCTTCCATCACTGAAAGTACATCTCTATCAGACACAGAAAAGCATGCTGTTCACAGTTATTGTTGTAATGTGCATGATATTATTCACTTCACTGGACCTTTTAGGTGATAAAGTGGAATAATTCCTCTCCAGATGATGCGATAAGGTTATTAGTGCGCGGTGGGCATGATGTTAATTTAGCACATGATGCACCTTTTTGTCAGTGCTTTTATCTTTCATGCTTTACAACTCTGTCAGTGCATGAATGGCTGTATGGGTGGAATAAATGGCAATTGAACGACTAACCTGGCAGCCTCTCGATATGTTTTTCAGCTTAGAATATTGCAGCTGGCTTTTGTAGATGACAGATCATTTAGGTGATATTTCCTTTTTTTATTTTCTCCTATCATAGATGAATTATACAGTATTGTGCAGAGGATTTTGGCTTGCAAAATTGGTCCTGAATTGGTTCAAGACATTATATATCCAAAGATTTGACCGATTGATTTAGTTTTTTTTTGTTTACTGCAGTTTATACAAAGTTAATTTATAAATAAACTGTATTCATTCGATAATTTAATATTAGCCTAAAGCTTTTGCACATTACTGTATCCTTAAAAGGTACGTGTGTGTTCCTGATTCTAGCTGGTGACCACACACACACACAAAAAAGCACATCGCCATTTTCTCACTTTCATTTTGAAATGTAATGAAACACAAGGCAAAGTTGATCCAGGAGTTATTATTTTATATAACATCCCAGGTGATTCTTCCCAAAAAGTAATTTTGGCTGTTAGCAAATATCAATACCAAAAGCCGGGGAGAAAGTCGGAATGCTGCTGTTGACTTTGGATCTCCAGGGTGGGAGATGTTGGACCTGCTGCAAAGGTTTGTGTGCTGAAAGGTAAAAAATGTTCTGCCATCGTGAAGTATTGCTTTAAGGCAGATTTGTCAGTTTGATAAGACGCTGTCACATATTGTTCTTTGCGTTTATATCTGCAGTAAGTCTTTCAGTTTCTTAGTTTACGGTCATCTTTAGCTGGCTTTGAAAGCAATGGGCTGCACGAACTATGGCATCGTGCTCATTTTAGTCAAGTAATCATTAACTTTTCTTTGCCTCCTCCTATTAGAACCACAGAGGCATCAGTGCACATCTGAGCTCCTTTACTTTCACCTTTATTGCAGCTTCATTTGACGGCTGATCTTCAATGTGCAGAGACTTTGCATATTCAACAACCGTATCTCAACAGATTTCTCTATTATTTTAGTTTACTGTATGTTTTTGGCTCTGCTCCTAGTTTTACTTACATCGTCTGACACAGTTCAGAGCCACTGAACCTGGAAACATAAGAACATTGTGTCTGCTGTTATTATGAAAATCTGTGACCATGTGTTGGGATTAGGTTAAAGAGTAGCTTTTGATAGTGAAACTAAATTAAAAGGCTACAGCTTTATGAGAGGATCAGTGAATCTGAACTTTGGCACAGTGTTGATTTGGGGTCAATTCAAACATCAGAATGCTAACACACTAGCAATGTCAATGCTAACGTGCTAATGTTTGGTAGGTATAATTTTCACTATGCTCACTATCCTAGCTTAGTATATTAACATAGTAAAAAAAAGTAGGGCTAAAGTACAGCTGATGCTAATGGAAAATGTCATTATTTTAGATGTATTATATAAGAAACTGTAATTTTGACGTAATAGGGGAAGGGATAACAGAAGTTATGAACATGTGCACCAAACTGAATGGAAATCCTTCCAATAGCTGTCAATACATTTAAATTACAAATGTCAGAAATGTCAACTTCATGTCAAAAGTCAGAGGATCACCACAGTTTTCCTCCAGGGTCCATGAAAGTTTCCACAATAATCCAATAGTCTGGATAATTTAGTCAATACCATAGTGTGCGACCGATATTACTATACATTTTAATCATGCTAATGACATGGCTAAAATGTGCTCAGGTAAGAAAATCTCAGCAAATATTTTGATGTTAAAGCTGAAATTATGTCAGAAGCTGGACATGGTCAGGTTGCTGAAAAATATGGCCAATATTTAAAACTGAACCAACATCAAGTTCACCATCAACCATCAACATGGTCCGGTGCAAACTGTACGTCATATCAACCTGTTTAATGCGAGAAATTGTACCACAGACCTGCCATCAATCTCCAGGTTGATTCATTGTCTGTAGGGTTTGAGCATATACTTTATGTAACAGATGGACACTAACATGCCTTCAACCTGCATTCTTTCTAACAGCAAGCAGGGAGCGACTTCTCTCGTTGCAAAAATAAGTCAGATTGTATTGAAGTCTATGAAAAAAGGGTCTGACTTCTCCCTTGATTTGTTGCTTCAGTAAACAGTATCCTCGCATGTTTATGGTCTCAATTACTAGTTCCACATCTCCTTCAATACTACATGATATTTATTTTGTGATTTATGGTCCCACTTAGAGTAAAATAGATTATAAAACAGGGTATGCTTTAAGGCGGGGCCACCTTGTAATTGACAGATCATTACTGTATTTGTGTGCAGTGTCCTCGGGTTCTCAGTCAGATACACCTCTCGGTTGTTACGTCCATGTGACCAAAGTTGTGACAGTCAGATGCCAAACTTGAGGCTTCAAACATTAGTCTGCAAACCAGTGGGTAACATCATGGTAACTATGTCCATCTTTCATATACAGTCTATGGGTTTGAGTAATAACAGAACTGAAACATTGATGTTTCAGGTATATCAAGCTTTTAGCAACCATGCAGATAACGGGAGGTTAAAAGCAATATGGTACGTTGTTACTGATCCAGCTAAGAAAAGTAAATCTGGAAATCTACACTGTCATGCAGGCCTCCAGTGACAAATTTCAAAGCCCATGTAGTTGGATGGGGACCTCCAGTTCAGACTCAAGTACAATAAGATCCACTGTTGCTTGGGGCGAGTAACTTACAGTAAAAGATGCAAAGGGATTAGAGGGAGACGCTTCAATATCTGCATCTTTACAACAAGAGTTATATTTCAGGAATGAAATAGTGAACTGTCTCTTATTGCAAATCTAAGAGACCTTTAAACCTCTAAAGGCCATGGATGTAAAACTAGAGAAAGAGATGTAAACAAAACCCCTTTGACAATCACAGATTTAAGATTGCTCATTAGTAGAGTTAATGATGAGGCTGCAGAACTTGGACAGTCCATTAAAACAACAAACTATTTAAAAATCTGCAGCTGTGGGCTACAACAGCCACCGGAGGGCACAATAATCGATAGCAGTCATGCAGTAATTGGAACAAGCCAGCCAACGTGTTTGCAAGTGCATGACTTTGTTGACCAGGCCTTGCTGCTTGAGTTGTGGCTCTAAATGGACGGTACAGCTTGAGTCTATGACAGGACCATGTTTTCAGAAAAATTCCAGTTAGATAAGGTAAAGGCATTTGTTAAATGAAGCTAATTTTAACAGCAAGGGGATAATTGCGAAGTAAATATGCAAAAATAGTAGCTTTAATCAATATATTTCTAATATTTTTAATGAAAATTCTGCTCTTGCGTCTCTACCGGGTGCATGATGATGAAGATTTTATACTTTGTGCCTTTGATATTCTGACAAAACACCTAACCTCTCAGTAATTTTCCTAAAAATATTGTCCATGACCCCGCTGCAGATCCACCTCAAAGCAGGAAAAAAAAAAGAAAAAGCAAGTGAAAGATAAGAAGAGGCAGAGGGGCTTTGAAATGCGAGTAGGGTTACAGCAGAGATGGGAGGTTGTGACAGGATTGTGTGGTGATTCTCGTCCTGTCAAGCCCACTAATGTCAAGGTAATGCCACTGGCAGGCTGCAGTAAGACGGTGATAATGAAAAACACCGGGGAAGACAATATCAAATGGCTCCTCTACATCCTACAGTGGAGATTAGTCGACACAAAAGTAGGGTGGCAGAGGCAGAGGCAGGCTTTAGTGCTGCTGATTGAGTCTCATGTCAAGAGCTCCATGCTTGCAGCATGAAAAGTTACTGTGACTGACATTCTTTATACAGCCACACACACACACACAGCCTCAGAAGCTGTTTTCCATAGATACTGTACTGTATATGATGCCTGCTTTAAGAGGAACATTTCATTTAACTAGTTTGTGTCTTTTTCCCTGTAACGGTTCACCGTGCATTACAGAAGCTTTAGGACAAAAACAGAAAAGAAAAATTGTGTTTTTCCCCAAAATTTAAGCTCAGTTGGAAAAATCTGCCTCTGTTTTGACATGATAGCTGCCTGGATTAATTATGCACAATATATGCATGTATTTTGTTTTATTTTTTAAATACTCCCTTGTATACTTTTGTTTTTGGCAGTTCAATATAATATAAAGATGTCATTTTGAATTTTTCCAAATCTAGCAGATGTAAAACAACATATGCATTTATTTTGTCATCTACTTTTAGAATGTAAGTCCACTCCTCTCTCTTCAGATAGATCTGTTTTGGTCTCCACCAGGAAAATATCACCATTATAAAGTTACAAATATTATTATTTTTTAAATCGAACATGACCCAAGTGACATGGAAAAGAAATAAACGCATTAGAACAACCAGGGGATTGGGATACACAAAATAAAACCCAGCTAAGGAGGGGCAATTGCACATTTCAGATATCTTTTGATCAGAGCTTTGAACTCTCCCAGTGAGACAAAATCATGAAGCTGCAGTGTTTTCTGAAGGTTATTCCAGGTAGAGGTCTGTAGAGCAGCCATTTAGTTGAGTGAGAGTTCTAACGGCTGTTGGTAAGTAACAGAATATTACACAAATAGGAAGGAAACTTACCCGGTACGTTTTGTAAATTGAAATCAACCAGTGCTGCTGTTTCCTTAGGCTTAATGAAGTCAGAGTCACAATTAGAATCAGTTTTATTGTCATTATGCAATGTATAGTGAAATTGCATGTGACTTCTCTCCTACAAATAACAGACTGGACATAAATATATATATAAAAGCAAGGAAAATGTATAATCTAAATAAGTCTGTTTACAGGACTTCTACACACGTAGTAGATGAGTAATGTATTCTGCGCAAGTCAAGTCAAAATTGCTCATTTTGGGTTTCCAACGAATGCACAATTGGTGGCCTTGGCGCAAAATTAAACCAAACAACATTAAACCAAAACAAGCTATAAGACACTAAAACATCTGTGTGTAATGACAGAGTTTGGAGATTATTTTTTGTGAGTTTGCCACAGTAAATAGCCCATTTTAACAGTAGCTGTTTGATTCATTGGTAATACACAATATCTATGAGTGCACATCCAATAAAATTTTAGATTATGAAAAACATAACCAAGGATGGTCTTCTTGGACTAGTTGCTGCAGTCGATGTGAACTCACTAGATTTTGTTGCTTGGTTTCTCACTTCTAACAGTGCAAAGGACAAAAATAAAGTGATACACAGGAGGCACAATTGTACCTGAGAACATCTGCACACTGCAAATGAGCTAGTTTGCACAACAGAGCTGCTGCAAGGTCAATACCGGCACAAAGCACACATTCAGGCCTTAATTATGAGGAGTGAAGTTCACAGAGGTTTCGGACTGCAGATGTATTTTTGAAGATGATAGGACTCCTGCCATCCCTCAGATGCAACTGATATGGAAAAATTTCACCTTAAATGCCTTTTTGATGCTGTGATTATGAAAAAAAATTAGCCACACTTTCAATAATAGCAAAACTTGAGCAAATTAAAGCAGTTTGCTAGGGGGGAGAGGGGTTTTCTTTTTTTGGCCTGGCAATGTTGGATGATTCTTTGGGGTGAATTGTGATCCGTTAATATTTAATCTAGCAGGACCAGTACCATAAGTAATGATGTTAATGCTAATGCTAAATAGAATTTTTACAATTCCAAACTGCTTCACTCAGGACCCCATAATTAGCTTATTCTCTTGGAATCTCTTGTCATCCTGCACAGTCAGACTCACTGCATGATTTAATTCCTTGTATCATTTGTTTTACATTCATATAATAAACTCGTGCCTTAGTGTAAGCGTAACCTATACACTACTGTATTATTTCTTACATTCTGAATGTATTTATTACCTCTATAAGCTCTCTCACACCGGCCCGAGCGTTGTTGGTAATTAAACACTGTTACGATCCGAGCTGCCTGGTCTCTTCCCTGCCTCTGTTATTATTCAGTGAGCTCATAAAACTGAATGTCCTTTATGCAACAGTTCATTTAAAGGCCACTCTGGTGATGAAATGGAAAATGCAGGAAAATGAAAAAAAAAGAAGCTTGAATACGAAGGACACAATTTTTCCTCTTTATTCTGTCTTCTGTCCTTTTCTTTCTCCTGTCCTGCTCCTTCTTCTTTTCCTCATTTAGCCCCATCTGCAGCATTTCACTTCCTTTCTCCTCTTGCCTCATCTTTATTTCTTTCCCTCTTCACTCTCTTATCAATTCCTTATAGCCACACCATCTTTCTTCTTCTCCTTCAAACACCTTCTAATAAATTTCTCTCTCGTCTGAATCTCCTTCCCAGATTTTGCTGTCTGTCTTTCTGTGTGTGTCTGTCTCCTCCTTGTAAACTCATTGCTCCATGAGGCTAATCTTGTTAGCACCAAATGCACCATGTTCCGCTAGCTCCTCTTAATTGCCGTTGTGTTATTAATGAGTGGGGAGCGGGGAAATCACTCTTAATTAGCTTGTCTCATTCGGCAGGCATCTCCAGTGAAGCGGTGGCGACGGCGCTCAGGCACAAACACACTGGGGATAATTAAAGCACTTCACTTGTCGGAGTATTTATCTAAACCAAAGAGCAACAAGCCGTTCCTGCAATTAGCCTTGTCATTCATTAGCAGCAGAGTGCCATTCATTTGAGTGTTACGTTGTCATTTTGCCATTCATTCATTCAGCACCGCCGTGGCACAAGTGTGCTTAACTCATTCATGTGGCAAAGTCATGGCTTGGCTTCAGTGCACATTTGTGCTTTTTTATGGTTTTGCTGTGTCAGTAACTGAGTCTACAAACGATATTAATGGTGACATAAGAAAGCGGGTGATTCTTTTGCGTTTATTGTATTGTCTTTACTCTAAAACCCAACATTTTTCCTTGCTGTGACAGAGAAACAACTCCTGTTCTGGGTTTTTGGCTGCAAATGTGCATATTTATGTTCAGAAAGCCCCTGCTGCAGGTTATTTGGCCAAATAATTGTGTTTCCCTGACAGAAATTTACCTGTAGTAAAAATTCCATCCTTAACTAAAATGCATTAGACCTCATAGAAATCCCAATGGGGTCCTCTTCTTGATATTTTCTAAACTTGTCCTTTTTTGCACGTCAGATAAATCAATATCTTAATACGTTTCTCTTTACATTTGGCTAAACTCTTTTTATGTAGGTTTCTCCCAGAGCCGGCTCGCCCATTAGGCAATATAGGCAAATGCTAAGGGTGCCGTGGCCTCAAGGGGGCGCCACAAAATCGGGAAGAATTTCACCTTCAATATAATTATATTAAAACTAGTTGTTATTACTATTAACTCCTAAAATGGAAAAGCTCACATTGATTAAAATGTAAAGCAATGCCCAAGTAATATTACTACAAAACAATGCTATTCGGTTTCTTTTGTAAGCGTATCGCCGATGGAGGGGGGCGCCATACAAAATCTCGCCTAGGGAGCCACATTGGGTAGGGCCGGCTCTGGTTTCTCCTTTGCTGCTTCCAAATCAATCAGCTGAGAGGTGGAATTAATATTTTTAGCTTCAACCAATCACTCTTTGCCATAATCTCTGGAAGCCAATCATATCATTGCTATTAAATTTTGAAAAAAAAACTTTTCTCTGCTGGTTTTAGTTGCCATTGTAGAAAAGCAAACCGCTTTTTAGGTCTCCTTCATGCCAGATGCCTTAAATAATTAACAGCCTGAAAATACTGTGATGAGGCTATGTCATGCTAGTTCAGTATGACAAATATGAGATCGTCAGGCTTGAACTTTTTTTAAAAATTGGTGAATTGAGGTGGAATGACCCAGGTAGCAATGGCTTGACCTGTTAAACCTGCCACTAGAACACTTCTCTTTAGAGTTTAAACCCTTGTTATCTGTTTATTTCAACCACAGTTAAACTGTGTAGTCTCAGAAACCTATTAGGACTTTAGATCTGCCACACCTCTTACCGTCTAACTCTACTCAGTTTTTTTTTGTTGAAATTTCTCTAAAGAAAAATGCTTTAAAGGTAATTTTGTAATTGTGTTTTGAGTGTATGAGTATGACAGCAATATATGTAACTTCCAGCAGTAAAATATTGCTCCATAATGCTACAGAAATAGTAACACAGTCTGTTTTGACTCAGATTTATACAGACAGAAGGTTTGAAAGTCGTCAACAAATGTCAGGCACCAGTAGGAAATGTTTGGATCAACTTTCAAGGCCTAATTTCTTTCGATTGCTCTAAGTTGTCACCAGCTGTGGTAGCGCAACTGGCATCGTTTTCACCTTGCGAGTCTGTCTTTCTGTGTTTGTGTGTCATCATGATAACATGTGGTCCCGGAGACACCTATTGTAGCGGTAACTATCACAAAGGCGGTTTAGAGTGCTTTGGCAGGTGTTTATATGTATATACGTCTGTCTGTGGACACATTTTGTCAACACAATAGCGTCGCAACCTTGCACGGTGCAGTCATGACACTTTAAAGATGTGTAGCTGAAGGCCGAGTTCAAACATGGGTGTGACGCGAGGACTCACTGAGTTGACAGACCTCGAAGCTGGTGCAAGATGATGTCTGGTTAACCCTAAAAAAAACTTTTTTATGACAGAATTAGATCTGTTTTTGAGATTTAACCTTCTATAGCAGGAAATCTCTGTATTGTGTGTTTTAAGTGAAATGTGTGCACTGTGCATGTGAGTGTGAATGAGAGCACCTGCCTTTGTCTCCGTGTGACCCTGACATGTTCTTGTACGACGAGAGACCAGTGACGGTGCATTAAGACAAATTTAATTTGCACCTACAGCTAAGTGAGATGAGGGAGGGAATTCTTATGGGGCAGGACTAATTGCTGCTCGGGGATCTGTGTTCATGTGTGCGTATTATGTGTGTGCGTGCTGTGTCTCCCCGGCTGTTTCCCTGCCAATATAAACAGTTTAGTGAATATTTAATGCACGTGTTTATCTGTGTGTGCCTGTCAGTGTGTGATAACAAAATGTCAGCAAAGACAGAGGAGTTAATGAGGCCTTTTTTGCCACGGGGAGTGGAGTGAACAAGGTGCACACAGCTATGTGGGCACTATTTTTGTGTATAATCATGACTGCCATGAGTAATATGTGCAGCCGTAGTGCAGGGTATTAAAACAGATACTCAGATTCATCGTCGGTACGATAAACTATCAAACCTCTTGCCAAAAATAATATTGATGTTGGACGATTGTGCAACCCCACATACATAATTCATTAGATAGAGCCCTCCCAAAATGGTATTAGCCTCCTTTTTTATCATCGGTGAAGCGCTCATCACCATTTTGTATTTATGTATAATGGAGCGTAATAGTGTGTTATCATCTCCTTTTCTTACAAGAAAGCTTTGTAGCCTTGTAAATAAAATGCTTGCTGTAACTGCACTTGACTTCTGAAGAGCATAAAACAAGTTATGGTGTAGGGAGTAAACACGACTTTAGGAAACTGCAAGTTTAGTGTATGGTACTTGTTCCAATCCAGGGTGAACTGAAATTGAATTTATAGGCTTGTCACCTGATAAAATATCTGTTCTGTGATTGGAGAGAGCACAAATCTTTTTATTTATTTCCTTATCGTTCCTTTTTTCACTCATAAGTATAAGAAACTGCTTCTGTTGCTGGACTAAACAGAACCTCCTTGAGAAGTTGCTTCACTTGTAAATAGCAATATGACAGCCTTTATGGACAACACTGCCCATGTTTTATATGATAATTTACAGTAAAGTCTTGTTTTACTTTATCTCGGATCATTGATTAAGCCAGTAAAAACTATAATTACACATTTATTATATATTTCTATTAAAATAATCCATCTTGCCTTACAATGGCTTGGATATATCTGTAACAGTAACTGTGTGGATGTCACCTACGACTTTGCTCAAACACTACTCTGTTCTACACAATGGAAGTTCTGGAAGTTGACTTAATTTAGGTTACTTACGTATGAAACACTGGCTATGTTATCTCCTCTAGCATATAAAAAAAAACACTGCATGTATATATATATAACAATATGAACAGCATAATTTTCATTTTAATTATTCACTTCCATTTTTAGTTGTCACTTCTTTATATTCACAGGGTTTCATAAGTACAGTATTCTAATACAATACAGAACTGAATACTTAGTTCAGTATTGTATTGCATTATACAACCTGTAATATCACTCCTATCCATAAGGTCTGGTTTCGTCATTATGCTGATGACAGCTGACTGTATGTATCTAACATCCAATCTGATTTATATACTATAATCTAGAATAGGGACGCATCTTAAGCTGTATTTGGAGTACTCGGTAACTAAATATTACACACAACATTTGGGTTGAGTCTCAAACTAACCTTAATTTAAGTCATGTACCTCAGCTTTTGTTTGTCAAACCTTCTTCTGTCTGAGAACTCTATCTATGATACGATATGTTTCTTCTCAGCATTTTCAACATACAAGAATGTTAATTATCTTTTCCCTTACACATTGATTACTCACATATTTAATGTTTTTGTGCCTGTGAAGCTGACTGACATCTTCATGTTGCCATGAGATTTGTGAAGAGAACAAAGAAGACTGGGCATACACTTAATTTAAACATCTTTTCAACACCTGTGTCCCTACATACCGATTCTCAGTCTTAGTCTTTGTAGAACTGGTGTGAAAACCAAACATGAACTTGAGTTTGCTTTCTCCTAAGGGCTGGCTGTATAGTTTACAACCTGTTTTATTTCTGTAATTTCATCTACAAGCCTGCTTCTCTTCGATTGCATAGTTTCTTTTTAAAAACAGTTTTTAACACACATATCATCCAGCAAATCATGCTGACATTAACACATCATTTTTTCTATTAAATATTCTCCTCAATAATAACAATTTTATTCTACGTATTGCTTTTTATTAGTTTCCATGTTTTCACAAATGTGCGATGATAGGGAGGCGTTTTAGTTGTGAGCTGATGCAGTTCCTTCACTTCTTGTAAGAACAATCTAACACAATGTCTTGTGTTTGCATTTCTGAATAAAGCGAGAGGAAAAAGTACTGTCAGGGGTAAAACTTCTTGTTCTGTGTAATCTCATCTGATGTCGTGCTGCAGTGTTTCCTCTGTCTCTGCACGCTCGTGTCCTCAGCAGGCAGGCTCATAAATTGGGCAGCTAAGCCTTTCATAAAGTTTAATAAAGCGCTGTTTCGTGGCTCAGGGGAGCTGGTATTAGTGACGAGAGCCACTGCTGCCATTCCAGCAAATCACATCATCATAATGAGGCTGTACTATGGGAGTAAGACACCTCCCTTACCACCCACACATCCACCCACCTCCCCTACACCCCCCCTTTGTTTTCTTTATCATTCCTCTGACACAATGCAATGTCTTCACTTCACAGCATTTTTCCAATGGGAATTTGGGGGGGATAGCGTTGTTTAAACGTCGCGGCCAGCTTGGACAGGCTAGGGTTATTTCTCATTTAGTAAAGATCACAGACGCTGTAAATGCTCAGGCGGCATGCCGTGAATGCCAACACCGGCGTGATTGGCAGCTTGACGGCAGCAGCAGCATTTGCATGGCATTTAGCTGGGCGGGCGATGGCCACCCCTAACACCAAGGTGGGTAAATAAGATGACTTCCTCTGTTCACACACAATGTACACGCGCACAAACACACACATGCGCTTATGCACTCACGCATGCAATCTCACTCCTCAACATCCACCCCCCACTCCCCCCCTCCAACTATCTTGGCCTGCCAAACCTGGAGCCACTCATAATTGTGTGGCATTTAGGCAGAGGAAAGGGACATCTAGTCGTGTGGGCGAGTGGACCACTGAAAAAGTCCGAGCCGCCCAGTTCTGCATTTGAGGCTGGTATTTGAGGATGATTAGGCACAGTTACAATTTTCCCTGAGCTCAAAAATGTGGATTATGAATCTAAATGCAAACTCGGACAGAGCTTGCATGATCTGTGGTTGATGTAGTTCCTTTTTGTTGTGGAAAGCTGAAATTAGGTGCTTGAGTTAAGGTGGAAAATAATCCGGAGCTTTGTAATTGTAAATAGCAGATGCATAATAAATAGAAAATGTTTGTGCTAGCTTTATATACTGTAGTGCTGATATGTGAATCATGTGTTTGTCTTGTTCCGCTGCATCCCACATGCCCTTTTGAAAAATGTCCATTGTGAGGAGATCAAGTGTCAAAACCCTGGACTACCATGACTTTCCTCAATCTTATATTGTTCCTGGCTCACTCTCAATAATCGTTTTGTGTCTACTCACCTTAAAAAAAAGAATCCGATGATCCCACTCACCGAGATCCCCTTAGATCGGACACTTATCGATTGGCGGTGGCTTATTAAACGCCGCACAAGAAGTGGCCGTCTCTCTGGTGGAGTCAGTCAAATCTATTTGGGCTTTTAACCTTCTTTGTATTATCAGGCTCTGATAACAAGCTCTCTGATCCAGTGATACAAGTCCTGTTTAGACAGTTGCTTTCCCTGGACAGGGTGAGCGAAGCAGACAAACAGCTGGTTGCATAAGCGCAAAGCCGACCGGGGGCAGATGCATGGGGTCCTCCTTTATTCGGTGGTGGGAATGAGGCTTCCTGGTGAAAAGACAGGTACCAGAGGAAGGTATGCCGTAAATTATTATGCTAGATGGAAAGCATGATAATCATACAAGCTAATGTCAAACCTTTATGCATGTAGGAGATTTGAGACATTGCTTATCTCGTTTTTTTGTAATTTCTTATTAAAGTTCTATATGAATTATGCAATTTACAGTAAAGAATGATAGAGTTGAAGATGCTTACTGTTGTTTCAGTTTCTGAAATGTGATACAGTGTGTGTAGTTCAGTGGGTATTTTAGTCCCATTACTTTACAACATGAGCAATGAATCAGGTATTACAAGTAAAAACAATGAAAGTCAAAACATTTCTGCAGCATTTAAAGGTGCATTAACTATTTTTTTGACCACTTGGGGGCAGCAGAAACAAGTTTTAAACATGACACTAATGTATTATGTTCTTCAATTCAGTATGGTAATGTTGTTAGCAAACACTTGTCCATGCCTATGTAGGTATTCTGCAAATATGGAACAACTTAAGGTATGTATCTGCCCACCTGAGAATGTAGGAATGTAGTTAAATATGATATTCGCTCTCTTCTTCACTCACTTCTTTTGCTTTGTTTTAGCTCCCATCAATTCCTTAAGGGAAATATCTGGCTCTTGTGGTGGATTAGTGCTTCACTATGTTCACAGGCTAGTGGCTAATTTTCTCTATGTGAGGTTTTGCACTGTGGAAACTGAGTCAAAACAACAGTGGTTAGAGTGAGCTAAAACCACAGACTGTATGTAAAGATAGATGTGGCCTTTCGGTCTTAAAACTGAAGCTAATGAGTGCCAAAGTGCCTTGAACCTGGATTATTTCTCATGGCCAGCAGGGGGCAACTGCAAAAAAAATGTATTGAAGTCTACAAGGAAATGGGCCTACTTCTAACTAAATTTATTAGCTCAGTAAATATTTTCCGAATTAGTTCATGGTCTCAATTGCTAGTTTTAAGTCTGCTTCAATACAACATGATATTCATTTTGTAAATTATGCTCCCATTTGGAGTTAAATAAACAATAAAGATGGGTATGTTTTAGGGTTTGACTACCTTGTGATTGACAAATTGTTCCCGCAGGGGTGTGCACGGTGTCGCTTTCAGTCATATCCACACCTTGTTTATCACATCAAAACCAAAATGCACAAATATGTGATATAATCTTTTATATACAGTCTTTGGCAACAATTGTAAATTTGAGCAATTGCAGCAGCAGGAAAGCAAATGCATGTTAACGCTTTGTTCAATGCAAGATCGTTATCACTAAGTTGTCATTAATTTTATCAATCTTATTAATGGCTAATGCATTTTTAGAGATATTTTACAGACCAGTAATAAACATTAGTAATACTTACATAAGGAGAACCTTTGGGTTTGCAAGGCAGTTTGATGACATTTAGATAAACAAGCTGCTCGTGTGTGTCTCTTGCAAGTGCAGCTCGCTTTGGTTTGGAAACCTTGTGAGGTTTTAATTAATGAGGAAAAACACCCACATGGGCTGTTTGACCACCTACTGGAGAGCATCTGGGCCTAAAATCATTTCACTCAGTGAGATTTGTACAGGCAGTATGTGGGCTACTAAATCAGTTACTTTCAGCATGTCTGTGACAGATGTGACAATTCATTTCTTTATTAAAGCAGTGTTATCGTATGATTTATTACTCTCTATACTTGTGCACAGTGTGTCTTGGTGTTAGTTTGCAACAGTGGTGCAATGGTGGATGCAAAACTAAGTAAAACTCAGTATTCCAAAGTACAGTTCATCAGTTCTTTTCCACTAGTTTGAATCCGTACAAATTAAAATCTTTGCATATATTCATATACCTCTTTCTATTCCCAGAGCAGGAGACTTGTTTATTTGTCAGGAGTCATATTAACCTCATCTTCTTTTTCTAATATTTTATCCAGCTGCAGACGTTCACATTTACACACCGTCGCTCAACTTTTATTCACCTGGAATGATTCTGAAATGACATTACCAGTGACAGCCAGGCAATAACAAAAGTACAAAAACTTCTTTGAAAAACAATAAATCAATAAGCCTTGCCAACATATCCTGTTACATTCTCGACTCCTTGACACCTGGAGCTCATTAAACACAGCGTAATGTCAACTTGGAAGAAGGAGAGTACACAGAGACTCGCCTTTTCACAGCCTATCACAATAAGAGCTACTGAGCAACCTTGATATATTGTATATACTAGAAATAAATATGATTGTCCTTTAATCTGATTTTATTATACTGGGGACTCCCGCTGGCAAATCTACTGAGGGCTGATAGCCTGTAATCTTATTGCAGGGAGCGCGGTGTATTTCATATCCCCTTCTTGATGGTGTTTTATCATGTCAGGACTATTATTGTTCCAATTGGTATATGTGTTTCTCCATTTATATGCGCTGGTGTATATAACCTAATAAATCGAGTTATTGCACATTCTTGAGCATCTGTCTCTGTTTGCATATGTATGTGTGCATGTTTGCGTGCACCCAGAAGTCCCTCCAGCTCGGATCTGGGTGCTAATTTTGGCCCTCGGCATGCCGGGGCTGCTTTGAGGGTTCTGCTCTGTTTATGAACCAGGCATATTGACCCAATTTGTGGCCTTGGCGCTTTCTCTCTCATCTCTTTTCCGCCTCTGTCTCTTTCTTTGTCCGCCTGCCGGGGCATATTGTGAGGCTGCATGGTTGGAGAGACGGGCGCGCTCAGTCTGAACTAAACGGCACACGCATCATTGAGCAGCATTAGCAACCTCTCCCGACTCACCACTCTCGCTGAATGCTGCAGGTGTGTGTGTGTGTGTGTGTGTACAATGTGTGTCCGTGTAGAGGGCCCGTTAACTAGAAGGTCTAATAAATCAACCTGTCTGTCCACAGCCTCAACCCCTCCTTCGCTCTTACCTATTCCCCTATTACTCCTCCCTCCTCCCTCCTCCCACTCATCGTTTTTCTCCCACTCCTCTCCCTTTCTCCCTCCATCGCTCTCTCCATCTCTCTCTCCTTTATGTCCTGTAATTCTTCTTTTAAAGCTCAGGGGGTGGTGTTGGAGGCATTATGTGCCTCCTGATAAATCACTGTCTGCGAGCGGAGCAGAGTAGCATGGCCATCTGCAGATCAACTTACTGTTGTGTGTGTGTGCATGTGGATATTCTGACAATGCATAGCTTTGTCGCAGAGACTCTACACTTTCTCTGGCATTGTGCATTTGCGCGCGTGTGTGTGTACAAGAGTCTGAGGTATTCGTGATTGTATATTATGTGCAGCTTTTGTGTGTGCATGCATGTGCTACATGCTGAATGCAGTATGTGGCTGGGACTGATCTCCCTGTCCTGCTGAATGGTGGCTGATTGAGACACATGGACTGCCTTTGTGCCCTGATCTAGTTGCCATTGATTACCTATCAGGGTTTTTGATTGCATCCTGGAAGTAATTCTTTTAAATAGGCCCTAATGGCCTCGAATCTGGGCTGATGACGACCTCAGAGAGTCCAATCGCAGATCCATTTAGGCCCTTTCAGACCCCTCCACGCACACTCTGAAACTCTCGCTCATAGCTCACCCCCCTTCCCACTCCCAACTCCAGCCCTCCACCGCCGCCACCGCTGCTACTACCTCTTTGCCTTGTGTTGGTGTCAGCACCGGATTCTCCACGCTCTGTTACTCGCATGCAAAAAAAACACAGTGACAACGAAAATCTGCCTCAGATACAGCGATCGTGCGCGTCCTTATAACGCGGGCCGGGCCTTTGTAAAGGTTAGAGGAAGTTGATGATGGTGAGTAATTTATAGTGGAAGGCTGAGAGAGAGACACAAATAGAGTGTAGCTGCGCTTTTAACTGGGAAAAAAAAGTAAGCGGGGAAGAAGGCCAGGTTTCAGATGCGCAGAAAAGAGGAGGAAAATGAAGCCTGGGAGAATGAAGAGGTATGACAGATCTGTTAGGGATAAGGGCGAG
>OMNN01028239.1:0-21790 GCA_900302755.1 Chromis chromis | reverse complement strand
CTATGTTGTGTTCTGCTGGAAAACCTTGATTTTGGCATCTGTGTTGATGAGACTTAGACACCCAAATAAACATTGTCCCAGAACAATCACACTCCCTCATGTAGATTGAAATCCCAAATGTCACTGGCCTACCCCCCAGAAAAATGCACCCCTCCACATGGCAAAAACATCAAACGATCAGGAACATCTTGAGGAACATGACGATCGCCCAAGATGTTGATTTGACCTCCAAACTTCCTAGACCCCATTCTGATCAAGCATCAACAGGATGCAGTGGAACAAGTTTGATTGACAGAGGCCCCACTGCACAAGTACCCGAAGGATCCACTGCCAATGTCCTGGTGCCAGACCCCATAGGACAACCTGAGAGGTCCTCTTGTCCATGCCCAATGGTTCAGAGCATTTTTGACCAGATAAGGGGGACCAACACAATATTAGGCAGGTGGTCATAATGTTATGCCTGAACGGTGTATTCTTTAACAGAGCTGTCAGCTTTGCAATGTTGCTACAACACTGAAGATGCAGGACTGTAAGATGGTCTATAGAAACTCTATCACCTCTAACTGCTCACTTAACCTCATTCACATTTAAGTATTTTCCAATTGAGAAGAGCTACAGAGAAGCTGCTGTCAGTATGTAAAAAGGTCCTACTTTTAAATAAGGTTCAGTAACACATTTTGACCCATAAACACAAGTTTGTCCTGGTTTCTGCATCCAACTAAAAATAGTTAAATTCGGTCTAAATGAGAGCATCATTTTTCACTATCTGGGCAACACACAACTGGGAGTTTACACTGTCTGGAGACTTTTTAAAGCAGGAAAAGTGTCTTCACTTTTCTCTGTTTCTCTTCGTTCCTTTGACAGTGCTTCTCCTTTAAGGGTCCACTTCCTCTGACCTCTGAGAGCCGGCAGCCTCGTGCCCACCGTCCTGAGCCAGCAAACGTGTCTGGTGCGCAACATGACACGCTACAACTGCATACCGAAATAGCGCAGCGAGGGGGGGAAAACGCAGACTCATACCGTAGCTGCTCAACAAGTCACCATATCTCAAAGCACAACCCAACATATACGCTGGTCTGGTTTGCTGCTCTGGCACAAAGTGAGGGAAGCTTTACAGGATTGTTCTTTGATCAGAAGATGTTGACCAACTCACAGAGCAGCTCTCTGGTTTAACTTAAACTGGCCAGACACTTGGAAAAATGCCCAAAACGTGAGCTGGGAGTTGTGTTCAACAGCTGTGCCGCTCTTATCTGAAGGTCAGCTCCTCATGCAGGAGTCTGACTGATAACTTAGTGTAGTCGGAGCTGTGAAGGTGACATAAAGCAGTGTTTTCTGAAGGTCAGGGCGAGACAGCTGATCCTTCATCTCAACATCTCAGCACTGCTACACACTCTCAGGCCAAAGAAACAAGGTGAAAGGAAATGAACGGACAGAGAACGAGCCAAGATGAGTGGTTATTCGAATGTGCATGTCTCCAAAACAGTAATTAAGAAGCTCTTCTCCCCGCAGAGCAGCTGCTTTGTCCTTGGCCAGTAGGAGAACGCAGACACTTAACAGTTTTTATGGCATTACGCTGCAGATTAACTGATCATGTTCACACTGAAAACGAAGTTTAGACGTCCTCCGAGCTTCTCTGTAACATTACAATATTTCAGCAGCAAATGAGATTATATGGGCCGTAACTGCATCCTACTATATGACTCTTTGGTAATTGTGTAGAGTGATGATACACTGACCTACTCTGCCACTTAATATTCAGCAGCCGGAACAAGACTGTAAAGTGTATTTTCTGAGTTTAGGAAACAGTTTGGATAATATGCATTCTCACTTTTTTAGATGAGGAGATCAAAACCATATTCATGTCTGTGTAAGCGTAAAGCCAGAAATCTATTAGCTTAGTTTATCCTAAAGACAGCCTCAGCTGCCTCTTGAGTCACACAAATATGGCGAACAAAACCCGCAAAGATGACTAATCAACAGGTTACACAATATGTTTAATGCGAATTTAAACTCTGGGAAGAAAACTGTGAAAAATAGAGTGTTGTGGTTTTAAAGGGAGTTAGGTGTTAGGAGGTAACTTCAACTAAAACAACGGTTGACAGCAGATTATTTTTCTCCATTATGTAATTTGTCTATAAATGTCAGAGAAAAGTGAAAAAGTGTATTTAGACAGCTTACTGTCATATATGGCAAAGAAATGCTGCAAATATTTATATTTGTGAAACTGACACCATCCACCACCGCCAATATTTGGCATTTTTGCATAACAAATTACTAATAAACAACATCTTGTACAGAGCTTAACTCCAGCACCTATAAGAGTATTACGCAGTGAATCTCTCACGTGTGGTTTTCCAGACTGACTGTGTTCAGTCGTCCGAACAGCAGTCAGAAAGAAACCTGAATGAGGAATGTTTAATTCTTTCTGCTCCTGTCTGTGGTCAACTTGACATGAGTTAGCTGATGCACATATGTGGATTTTGCATTTCATGACGTTACACATTCAGTTCACTGCATGTTCACAGGGAAACACTATAGTTTCACACCACCACATACATTTGACAGCTTCAGGTATTTAGAACAGTGAGGTTTGACATGCAGAACATGCCAACGACTTGTAAAACACGATACACCGATAAACAGTTTAAACAATCCAACAGTATATGGAGCAGCTGAGCTGCAATGGAGCGAGTGACAGGAGGACGATACGATAAAAGGGACACCAGGCGACGACAGCGAGAGCAGGACAACATGCTGACAACATCTGCACATCATGAGAAGCATGAAACCTCCACTGTGTGAATCACATCTCACAGTCTGTTGCAGTTTGCACAGATACTGGAGGGAGGATTAACATTACAGGGATGAGATGAGGGTGGAGTTTGTTCAAAGGTAAATAAATATTTAATAAAGTAGGGATGGGCGGATTGATCTCCAATGTATCGATACCTGACGTGGTACTTTTGAGTATCAAAAAGAACCACATGCATCAATGCGCAAAAGTTTTTCTCTTAATTTCATGATGCAATGTTCACATTTCCACTAATAGCTGTCCTACTTCAAATTTGATCACTAACTTAATATTTAGGTAGTTTTGACACGTCTTGCTTATTTAACCAAATAACATCAATATTCATTGTACTCACTAATAAATTAAGGAAAAAACACCCAGTCATTAGCATTTGCTGGGGAAAGGTAGAAGTATCAGTAACAGTGATCTGGAGCTCAGCATCATTTGGTCGGAGATGAAAGCCTACACTTATGGTATCGCCCATCCCTGTCATGCAGAGCCACAACACAGAGACGACAGGGTGTTTGTACCTCTCTCGGTGTAGCGGGTACATTTTACAGCTCGCAGACAACTCCTCTGCAGCAGAACAAGAAGAAAGAGGGTCCAGGTTACAGGGTGAAACATACCTGTGGAGCTTATCAGCAGTTACAGTCAAGTGTTTTCCTGCTGATGTGCATTCTTTGGTACTGAGCATCTACTCATTCCCAGTAACAGTCCAAACATTTTCTACCAAAACAGCTGCACAGCGCACACTTGAAGTAGCCTAAAGATGATAAAAACCAATCTGATGTAGGTCAGACATGCTTACGAATTGGAAAAACCCAGAAGTAAGAAAAGAACACACTGAATCGCAGCATCGCTTTGACTGATATGAAAACACACACATATGAAAAGGACTCAAACTCACTCAAGGCTCACTAAAACGAACGATGAAATCACAGCTCCACTTAAAAATGGTGCCTCTACACATTTGTCACACTGGAGGCTGTTGAAAGTGCCTCATTAACACGTACTGTATGTAATAATGAGTCAGTCCAGAGGCTCCTGCAAATGCAGTGTTTTTTATGCACAGATCATAACTGGTGAGCCATTTTCTGCCCCCTCATCCCATATTCAACAGCACAAATGTCACTTTTGTTATGATGCATTCAGGTGCTCCTACTTAACTTGGAATATAAAGTTGTTAGTATGTATTTTTGTTTAAATAACAGAAGCCAATCATAAATGTCATTTCATTTGAGTCTGTTACGTAAATGCAGAGGATTTACATCAAGCCTACATCTCCATCTAATCACAGGTTTCATTTGCACAGGCATCTGCATGGGTTAGATGACAGGGATAAGTGCTTTAAGACAAGCTGCACACAGCATGAAAGAACCTGGGTGACTAACACTCATTTTGTTTATGAACCTGAAGTGGCTCTTAATCAAGATTCTCCTCCTTCTGTCAAGTGTGTAGAAGAGCTGCAGGCTGTTTATCAGGAGTTGTCCAGGTTCCTGTCTGAATGTTCAGGGTGGCCCGGCGACTAAATCCAGCATTTCTGCTTCACTTTCACTTGGACCAGGTAACTGAAATCTGCTGCTCACGGAGGGATGAAGCACAGCTGATGTCTGTTTCGAGCTTTGACAGAGTAAACGCATTAAACACAGGCCGTCAGCCCAGATGTTCGATTGTTTGTTAATGTCAAAGGACTGATGTTCCCATTATGGTGTTTGCCACTGACATCAGCTGAATGGTGGACGGTCCACTTTAAGCTTTTTATGTCGACACTGTGGCACGATGCCATGTGCTGACTGCCAGCTCCACTTAGTCTGTCATGATGGCATCAACACATTTCAGATCATTCTTTCTGTGCAGCGAGTCTGATTTCGTTCCATTACATGTAGAGTATGATGGAGAAACAAAGGTTACATACTGTGTGTAAACACGCAGTTAATGTTAGGGGTTCAAAATTGACCCAGCAGGGGTTTTTTTTTCAGTCTTTGCACATTTTTGAAATATGGAACTAGACTGAGAGATAGTTTGCTCATTGTGAGTTAAAGTGAAACATTACAATTCATACTGGAATCTCAGTTATTTACCACTTTGCTAGCTGTAAATTTGATGAATGAATTTTATGAGTGCTGTGTGACACCCTGAACACGCCATTAGTTTCTGTGTGACTCATTTGAGGCTTTAAGGACATTCCAAGTTCACCTTTACGACCACTTTCCTTTGTGGGATGCTGCGACTGAGCTGAGATGTAGCTGTTGTTAAAATTGAACACCAACACTAACACTGTTGCATTACTGCTCAGTTTTACTGGTGCAGAATTATCACACCTAACACCCCAATAATGTCACTTACATTTCTCCACACCTTCATAAGCAGTTTAAACTGTAAGGAAACAGAATATAAGACCATAATAAGGTAAACATTAATATGTGATCTTCTGATAGAAGACTGCATATTGTGGCCTGTTAAATTAGCCGGCAATTTTAATTTATTTTCATAGTCCCAAACTGCGAAAAATGTATCAGTCAAACCCCATTTAAAATAACAGAGTGCTGATGATCCTGTACAGTCATTTAAGGAGCAGCTCAATTAAAATGTCACAAAACTGTCCCAGAGGTGGGACGCTGACAGCACGGACTCTGGTAATGTGAGGAGGGTTAGGGTGTGTTTGAACCATGCTGGAGGCTGGCATGTATAATTCAACACACACACACACACACACACACACACACACACACACACACACACACACACACACTCAGAGTTAATGAGACTGAACACAGCATGTCACCAGTAGCTTCCCAAAGCAAACCCACCCAGGATCCCCTGCACAACAATCAGTCTGGAAGTGGTCCAAGTTCCCTGTGTGTGTGTGTGTGTGTGTGTGTGTGTGTGTGTGTGTGTGTGTGTGTGTGTGTGTGTGTGTGTGTGTGTGTGTGTGTGTGTGTGTGTGTGTGTGTGCAGCTGCAGCCAAATGGGAATCACTTGACAAACATTACTGAAACCTTCGACAGTGAAGGAACCGCTGACCGTGATGGACCTCAGAAAGAACGTCCTTTAACACCGTGAACATTGATTTAACCTGCTTAAACTCACAGAGTCACACAGCTTTTCAGGAGGGAGATTAAAAGAGCTCAAGATGAACAGAAAAGCAGCAGAAAAACGACTTGCAACACGAGAAAAACAAGAGCCTAAAGCCGTGCTAGTGGCTCTGAAGCTGTATTTAGCAGGTTTAATGTTCAGCAGCATCACTATCTTACAACCAAAGTCAAGTGGGTAAGATAAACCCTGCAGGAATCATGAATGTCCAGTGGTCACAATATATTTAATAGTTGAGATATTTCAAGTAAAACCAAAAATGTTTCATCCTCCATGGACTATGAATAGGGACTACCGATACTCCTACTCTATCAATTGCACTCATCAGTTCTTTGACTGACTAACTAAACATTTTTATTAACGTTTCTTCTCTTTCATTCTTCATTTTTAAGTAAAAAGCTGAATTCTTTGATTGTATTCAGAGATTTACTTCAGAAAACACTTCTACCACTGCCAACACCAGCATTCGATTAGAGAAAAAGAATGATTATTGCAGAGTTTGTAGCACAGGATATCTGGAGATTTTAGAACTTTGCACTGTGTTTGGGCACCATCTGTTGAAAAAGCACATATAAATCAAAGTACTTCCAAAGTCCAGCAACAATAACAACTCTTTTAATCTTTAAATTATGACGTATAAAGGTGTGGATAGCAGTGAAGCTACTCACACAGCTCAGTCACAAGCTTCAGGCAAACCATTAGCAGATAATGAAATTTCCATCATGTCGTATTCGAACATCTGTACAAAATTTAACAGCAAAATCCAGTCACTAGCTTTTAGGATAGTCTGTAGCACAAGTTTTTGCTAATTTTGCCGTTTCCATTAAATGTCTGTGATGTAAAACTTCCAAATGCAAATGAGAGTATGTTATGGAAACACTATTAATGATTATTGCTGAGCCTGAAGCTACAGTTTGTAGCACAGGATATCTGTAGATTTTAGAACTTGAAAAAGCCTGTATAAATCAAAGCACTCCCAAAGTCCAGCAACAATGACAACTGTTTCAATCTTTAAATGTATTTAAAAGTATAAAGGTGTGGATAGCAGTGAATCTACTCACACAGCTTGGTCACAAACGTTAGCTTTAGCAGATTTCCATCATGTCGTACACGAACATCTGTACAAAATCCGACAGCAAAATGCAGTAAATAGTTTCTAACATCATCTCTGTCTGGATCCAAATACTGGACCAACAAATGGAGCTTTCAATTTCTCCAGTCACATCACCAACATGGCCTGATCACAGCTGTTTTCCAGACGTGTAACGATTAAAGCCTGTGATTTTTATTTTCCGTTTAAAAGCACAACTCACCTGACGAGCGCTCGGCCTAAACTAAGAGCATTCTTCCAGGCGTCGGTAGCGTCTGGTGTTTCTGTCCTTCTGAATTCCAACTTAAGACTTCACTGAAAACTTCACAGCAACCAGCGCAGCTTCACAAAAGGCAGAAAAACAACTCGCTGATTGCCAATTTAAAATGTGCATGCTTCGTCTGCAATCAGCGGCGTTTGCGTGTGTTCGTGATTACCGTCGCCGCAAGACCTGCCGCATGGTGATTGCATGACACCGACAACAAATAGCGTTTTCCATTTGACACGTGGGAGGCTCGCAGTGCCTTTATGAATTCATGCCGAGGCTATTTCCAGCCTGCGAAATAAAGAAAGAAAGAAAGAAAGAAGTGACGCAGGGTTGGAACATTTCAAACAGTGAGAAACGAGGTGGAAATACATGAGCAGAGAGACAGACGTGTGGGAAAAGTTTGGGAATTAAATGCTAAAATGTTGAAAAGACAAACTAGCGGAGGAGAGGACTGTGGTTTGGGGTTTCCTGTGGCGGATACGAGAGGTCAAAAAGCAGCCATGGGAACACACACATGCATTTAAGAGACGGTTTGTGCAGCTTTCCACCACCACCTGTCTCTCCACGAGTGTTAGAAAAAGGAACGAGACATCACCTCAAGACCACGTGTGAACAGACCGCCACCCACGCTCATTCATTCACACTCCGATGCCACCATGCAGGTCGCAAACATCTCCCTGAGGTGGGTGTTATAATCCAACAGCCAGAAGTGTCAATGAGATGCCAAAGAAGCCTGCAGAGGTGACAAAATGTCCCTGATGATGCAGATGAAACTAAAAATGCAGCTTCTATTTTCCATTTCCGTCCGAGATCTGGATTTGTAAAGCCGCTACAAGCTCTTGCCGGATTCTGGAACCAACGGAGGACCTGTCATGTCAGAGATTCTGGTCAGCTGTCCTGCAGTTTGAGCACTTTCAAAGTCCTGTTTTCCAACAATTCGGCATGAAATTACTTCAACGCTCTTCCCCGAGCGGAGAAACAAACACAAACCAACATGGTGCGGGCCAGACAGCCTGTTGTGTGGACAGAATCTGAGGACTCGGTGGGGTTTCAAGCAGGATGAGTCGTCTTTTGTACTTTTGAGTTTCACTTATTTATTATTTCACCACTGCAATCCACCAAAGTCTGTTTCTGGGCAAGTTTGAGGCGAGAAATAACCAATAAAACTGCTGAATCTTCACTCGAGTAAGGAATAGTTTGAGGTTTTTCAGACTTATAAGTGGCTGCTGCTGTGTTGGTCGTACTTCATGCTTGGTAGGAACAAAAAATTAAAACAGCAAAGCCCCAAAAAAGTGACATTAGTCCAATAGTCTTTTTTTTTTTATTTAACTTTACTGGTCTTTTAACTGGAGTGATAACTATCAAATCATAGTTAGGAATCACTAAAATGTCACTTGGACATATGTAAGGTGGCCCAGAAGGGTCAATGCAACTACAAAAGGTCAGAAGAACAGGCTTTGTTTCCGGGGGACAATATTTTCTGACGGACTATTTTGATTAAGGGAGAGTTTAATGAGACGTAAGTAAAACGCTGCTGCTCGATGATTGTGATTAATGTCGTTGTGTGTTTTCACAAATCAGCAATGTTGTCTCATTAAACTCTCCCGTAATCAAAATAGTCCGTCAGAAAATATTGTCCCCCAGAAACAAAGCCTGTTCTTCCAACCGCTGCGCACTTCCGTTGTGGCCTTTGCAGTTGTGTTGTGGCTTTTGCGGTTGCGCTGTGGCTTTTGCGGTTGCGTTGTGGCTTTTGCGGTTGTGTTGTGGCCTTTGCGGTTGCGTTGTGGCCTTTGCGGTTGCGTTGTGGCTTTTGCGGTTGCATTGTGGCTTTTGCGGTTGCGTTGTGGCTTTTGCGGTTGCGTTGTGGCTTTTGCGGTTGCGTTGTGGCCTTTGCATTTGCGTTGTGGCTTTTGCACTTGCGTTGTGGCTTTTGCACTTGCGTTGTGGCTTTTGCACTTGCGTTGTGGCTTTTGCGGTTGCGCTGTGGCTTTTGCGGTTGCGTTGTGGCCGTTGCATTTGCGTTGTGGCTTTTGCGGTTGCGCTGTGGCTTTTGCGGTTGCGTTGTGGCTTTTGCGGTTGCGTTGTGGCTTTTGCGGTTGCGCTGTGGCTTTTGCGGTTGCGTTGTGGCTTTTGCAGTTGCGTTGACCCTTCTGGACCACCGTACATATGAGTTATGACAGCAAGCTTGCTAAAAAAAAAAAATACATTAAACAAAAGATGAAATACTGTTACAATAAAAACTGTGAAAACCTGAAAATAACAGCCAATATAACATTTTCAGTGGCTCATCCTGTCCAAACTAGGCTCCAAAACAACCTAAAAAGCTCGCTGATTAACATATTCCTTCCTCACAGGGTTTTTCTGGGTATACAAATTTCTGGAGACCTTCACAAAGAGGCTCTAACTCGCACCAAAATCATAAAAACTGGGGATAAAAAAAAACATTCAGATATTCTTTTATCCAGTTTTGTTAACTGGGGTTTATTTACTCAAGCATAATGGACATTATTGTTCATCAAATGATCAAAAATAGCAAAAAAAAATGCACACATTTCTATCAAATAACGGAGCACAGACCCACTGTCTTTACTGTGTGCAGTCAAATCATGATTATTGCAGTGCATAGTCCCCCCAAAGACCCAATCTGAGGCAGGAAACCCCGGCAATCTTTTATTTTCTACCAGCATTGCAACAAGCTGATTAATTATCATAAACTGAGGAGTAAAAATACGGTGAAAATTGATGAATCATCGTTACCCGATGAGCTAAATCTCTTCATCGATGCAGCTCTAGAGAGCACGTCAGTTTAAATAATCTCCTCGCTCATTACACGCCTGACCTTTGCTGTGTGATGTAGTTTTCCTCCAAGTTTAATATCACGTTTCATAAAAATGTAATATTCTCTGCTCGCTCTGGTGGCAGCTCCGAGCCTCAGTGAGCTCGTTCCAGTTAGGACGGAGCACATTTCTCAGGCTTTTTAAGTGAAATAAGATGTTTAATATTTATCCTGACAGTTTCAGACATGCAATATTATTCTCGCACGTCAAGAGGGACGAAGTTTTAATACGAAGTGATGACCATCTGCAGAGGTTGGGCACCAGTAGTAATGTGATGACTGTTGTTTAAACTCCTTTCGAACATGCTACTTAGAACGGCAACTGAGCATATCGGATTCGGGTCTGACTGAACATCTCGCTCATTATCAACCCTTACGTTTGGGTAAAGCAGATTCCTAAGTTAGGAAAATTAGAGACTTATAGTTGACTTTCCTTGACATTAAGCTGCAGCAATGGCTATTTGAGAGGAATCAAGGATTTTTGGTGCATCTAACCTAAACCAGCGGCATCAATGTAACTTGTTGACTTAATCTGGATAAACTTAACTCAATTACAAGTTGAACAACTTAAACAGTTAAACAACTAGAGCAATTTATTGAATTTGGTCCAACAACTATCTCTTTTTTCCAGTTGTTTGTAGGAGTTTTTCCTCTAAGTTGCATTTACACACCCCGAACAGCAGCAATAACTTCATTAAATACTTTATAAATTAAATTATAAATTATCCCACGATATGGAGACAGGATAGATCAGGATCTAACAACAGCTCACACATACCCCTTTTCCACCAAGAAGAACCAGGTGCTAGTTCTGGTGCTTAGCTGGTTCAAATCTCCTTCCTCCTAACAACCTGTTTGCTTTTCCATTGGCAAGGAGCCAAGTTGGAGCTACGCCATTGGGTCACCATAAAACGACTATGCTTGCATCCATTACATAGCAGTTAAACAAATAAGTTGATGATAATATCTATGTTTATCTTTATAGATGGTCTTAAGGCTGTTTGCGAGGTGGAGGTCCCCTGTTGCCTGGGCACATCCACGATTGCGCTACTGATGGGACACAACTGTACCGGATTTCAGCTCCAACAGTTTGTGCAAAACTTCCATGTGTCCCGGGAGTCATTCCAATACATCTGATCGGACCAGGGACGTCCTGGAGAAAAAGGACACTAATGACCTCTTGTGTGTCCCTTTCCACCGTTGATCGTTGGTCACGATAGCCCAGCCCCCAGCCCCTGACGTACTCGGTGCTTAGCTCTGGCCCAGCAAAGAGTTTTTAGAACCTGGAGCCGGTGCTTAGGTGGCGGAAACACAAAGAACTGGTGCTCCGAACTAGCACTGGAACCAGCTCTGTGGAAAAGGGGTAACAGAGTCACAGTTTAGTCTGTTGCTTCCAGCTGTTTAGGACTATTTCCTCTGAGTTTATAAATTCCTGCAGCATCAAAGAGTGTTACGATCCATTGAAACGTCTCCAAACAGAAAGTTGTCATTATTAAGTTATAATTATAAATCACCCTCAACAGAGACAGACAGGTGAGCTGTCAGAGTTTATCAGCTGCAGGTAAATCGGTTACTACAGTTGGAACTTTTATTTTTTTTTGTGGGGAAAGTATTAAAAAAATGTCAGTCTCGGGAATTTAACTAGAAATCATGAATAACCTATTAAACATTTGGACAGGGTCATAAGCTACAAGTTTAGATTCATTATTTGGTTTATTCGTGTATTATTATGCATTCTACATGAGTTTATGTACTGTACACTTTTGTATGTATGGCAAACATCGTGCTTCTCTCCATCACTGTGGTGCGTTTGTCTGAATAAAGGAACATTAATGTAAAAGCAACAGAACGCTCTCCATTTAACAGACCGATAAAGCAGCAATGTTGCATATTTCATGTCTCACAAAGGGTTTTATTGTCACTCTGAAAACCAGCCTAAATGCAAATTACCAGTAACATCTGGACGAGCGTGAAGCAGTAGATCGTGAGGAAGACTTTGCAAACCTTCCTGTGAACTTTAACCAAACATTAAAGTGCATCTGAAGAGTAAATCTATAAAGCTTTTGATAAAACTCCTGGCGGTCAGATGTCACGTCCAGCTTCTTAACTTTGCGCTTCCTCCTCTCGACACTCTCGGTGTGAAAGCAGCTTTCAGAGGACGACACGTGGTTTTAATTACAGCCCACACAGCGAGACCTTCTCACCTCCAAACGCTCCGGCAGTCTGTTGACCTTAATGCTCCGCTTGCATTTTACACCGATGGTTCTCAGACGTGTGGTTTCTACCTTTGACACAACTTCTCCCGGTTTGTCTGCTTGTAAACAACATTTCAATCTTCTGCTAGCGTCCCTCTCTCTCTCTCTCTAAAGCGAGGCCACCTCAAAGCCGCTGACCACCAACATAGACTGGAAATAAAAACGCTGGAAACTCCCGCTGCCAAAGATCGCATCCAGAATTCCCTCGACTCAGAAATCCCCAGTGCAGTAATGAAAACTGGAAGCACATACTGACGGGATTACGGCATGATCCTAAAAAAAGACGCGTTATATTAAAACACACACGTCTTGCTTTCGGCGGTTTCTGCCAGAGCTCACAATTATTCTCTCAGATAATCTACCAGTTGTTTTTTTTGATCAATTAATTACAAGGCCTGTGGTGAATTAGTTAAAAAAAAAAATCATTACAAGTCTAGTTTGGCAACTTGAAATTACTTGTTTTCACCAAAAGACATTCAGTTTGCTGCCACAGAAGACCAAGGAAACCACAAATTCCTCACATGGGAGAACATTTGTTGAAATAACTGCCTGAATGATTCATGTGTTGTTTCTGTGGACTGACAAAACAAGATCCAGTTGTTGCACAAACAGAGGGATCACCCACGATTAAAACAGTCTGATGTATTCACTGCAGCACTGAATCTGCATAAATGTGAATTCTTTTTGATTTACATAGCCGAATTTTATGGATTTATACTTTTTTTTTTCATTTAAGATGACTTGCGTTTGAATAAAGCCAATTAATAATAATAATAATAAATTTTATTTATAATGCACTTTACATTTGAACAACAAATCTCAAAGTGCTAACTTGAAAAAACACCCGCTGTAGGTTCCAGGGCTCAGGAATTTGAAGCCAATTACAGTCTGAGTTTTAATAACTTCACACTGTAGAAAATCTCCATTACCAAGTCTTTTTTCCCTTAAACAAGCCTTAATCTAAATTTCTAAAGCCTCAAACTGGGAGAAACTTTTCAGGGTGAAAGACATTTTACTGTTTCAGCAGAACTCTTTTAATAATAATAATAATCTAACCTTTATTGATCCCCTTCCTTCTCTGCATTGACCCATCCTATTCAAAGTTAACCTTAACTATACATACTAGGAGCAGTGGGTTGCCGCGGTGCAGCGCCCGGGGAGCAGTCAGGGGTTAAGGGCCTTGCTCAAGGGCCCACAGTGGTGGTGACTGGGACAAGCGGTCGCTCTCACTCTCCCACCTCAACCTCTTACCAGTCTGGGAGCTCGAACCGGCGACCTAAGTTACAAGTTCATTCACAAACCACTAGGACACCACTGCCCCAGTGCCGTCTGATCTAGATATTAATCCAATAGTGAGAACTTGGACACTAAAATACACTCTGAACAGGTACAAAGTGAACTTTGGCAACTATCTATGGTCTACTCTACAACAGAAAGCATACCAGCTGTCGTTTTATCATGACAGCAGATAAAAATGCAGAATTTGGTCTGAGAATATTCCACTCAAACAGTCAACACTCAACAGCCATGATGTGATACTGACCTGCTAGCTTGCAAGCACACAACACAAAATGACTGCCTACATCCGTGACTGAGGGAAAACAGATGTACTAAATAAAGGGAGGATGTTGCTGTCACTAACTGATAAATCCCTCTTGTGCATTCCCACCTGCATTCAAAGTACTGTGCCATTTTATTACAGCTTATGACAACTAATTTAATTAACAATTTAGTTCTCTGACAAGTGTGCTGTGTTGTACAGTGGTTTTGTGCCCAAGTCTTTCCCTGTGGGACGATAAAGTATATATATCTGTCTTATCCTATTATTCAGAGCTCACTTTTTACTCTCTGCCCCACAAATTAGCCACATGTAAAGATTTTGACTCTAAATGATGTCACAAGCTACCAGCTCAGGCCAAACTGCACTGAAGTCCATCAACACTAGAGGGAAGCATTGCTAAAGGCAACGCAGCCCCTTTAATTCCTAGTCAAACATACAGAGCACGTAGCACAAAGAAAAAAATTGCCTCTGCAATGCAGGTCAGTGGGTTAGTGGAGAATCCATAGAGTCTGAGAGCTGCAGCACCAACACTGTGGGAAGACTGGAGGAGATTCACACGATGCATTCATCACACATGGCTTTTCATTTTGTGGGCTTCCTGCTCCGGCTCAGTTATACCAAAATAAAACCCTAGACTGGACAGAATAAGTGGTGGAAAGTAGCTTAACTCATGTTGTGCAAATCAGTACAAATCTAAGGTGCATGAGTTCTTGAGTTTTACATTGCTTCTGATTTCTAATCCAATTCCATTCCCAAGTTAATTGCATTTTTAATGTTTTAAATTACTTTTACTCCAATGCATTTATTTGACAGATGTTGTTACTCTGCATACAGAAAAAGGCCCTAAAACATGATCATTTAAGTGAAAAACACTACTTCCACATTAAAGCATCTAAAACAATCTTTTATTTATATTTCTTGTCTGTATTTTTACTTATGCAAGATCTAGAATAATAGTGTTTTTGCATATATTAAAAATCTAACTTGCGTGTATTTGACTGTTTCTATGCATTTGTTGACTGAAACTGTATATTTTTAGGTTCAGCTTAACATCTAGTAGAGCATCTTTACACTATACTGCATATGAAGGTAAATAATCAATATGTAGAGTCTGGCCTGTTTGTTGAGTTTCTGTGTCTTCTATTTAGATTAGAAGTAATTGCATTGACCTGTATGGGTTCCACCAGTGAGAGGGGTCTTGTGCTCTCATATTAGTGGAAAACGTCATATTAGGATTCGTCTGTGTGAATAAAAGAAATGTGAAATCAATAGTAGCCACAGAAGGTCAGCAACATCCTGCTGAGCTATTTATTGATCCTCTAATTTCAGGAGGGACCTAATTTCGCAGCCAGTTTTGGGATTAGAAGATGGCGGTCGGAGGCAGGGAAGGAGACGAGGTGAGTTTACTTTAACATTCTGTCAACCGAAGGAAGCGGATGTTTTGCAACTTTAAAGTGCTGCAACCTTTTGCACGCAGTCGTTGACCTACGACCTGTTAACCCATGAAGAAGTAATAATTCGTGTTTTGCAAATAAGCCACATTTTCTGTTGGCAAACTGGTCAAAGAATTAAAAGATAAATGTTCCTCAACGGGGTACACCCAGTCTGAAAACACAAACATATCACAATCCCAGTCGAGTGGAGAAAAACAGACAACCTGATCACCTGTAAGGTGAAACCCGAGGCTCAGACATCTACCGGGCATGTAGAGGCAAGAGGGAAAAGCAGAGGAACCGCACAATTGACTGTATTTGTGTGAAGCTGCAGGAGAAACTCTGCTGAGTGGGAGAAGTTCACAAAGTAATTACAACTGCCTTTAACTGCGTGTTATGTTCAGGTTGTTTGCAGGCAGTACAGCATGTGCTCGGTTATGGGAATGTTAAAGCCTTTGTGAACGGCTGCCTTCAGGGTAAAATGATATGGGGTCAGTGAATGAACAAGAGGACGGCTTTGGGCGCTTTTGCATTGATTTCCATCTCCTTTCCTGTCTCTGTTGTCATGAGATAGACCTCACATGCCATCCACCTATGGCTCATTACTGTGACTGTCACATTTTACACACACACTAGAAACAACACCAGAATTACAAGCTACAAATGGTGCCGACCGACAAAAATCATTTTACAGCTTCAAACCCCCAAATGGATCACATGCAGCATTATCCAGACATTTAATTTTTCTAATGAGATCACAGACATAAACCCCTTCTGCTTCCTGTCATCTCTGAGTGGACAGTAATTTACTTTACTGTTGGTTTTAAACGGGGCTCTTCGCTCTCATCCACTTTCCAGCACCTCCTCTCTGCCCAGGAGACCAATGCAGCCTGATATGTCTGTCCCTTGGGGTGGCAAAACAGAGTGTCTGCATTTTTTTTTTTTTTGTCTAAGTGACCGTTTTCATTAGTTAAAACCACAAGTATTGAGATGTTTCCCCAGATTGGTTTTAGCAGTTTGGAGAAAGCTTGAAGACTGATTAAATGATCAACTAAAATGTGCAAAGACAGTCAAGTTAGGAAAAATGTATAGCCCAAAATCACAAATTTTCGTCTGAGAGCTGCACAATCTGTGCAACACGACATCTTCTTTCCTTAAATGTTTGATTTGGACATGGAAAAACATTAAAAAACAGAAAAACAATGCAGTAGTAGTACAAAACAGACACGCAGTGAGAATATGAAGAGAACAAAGTACAAAAACACACAAAACTAAACGGAGTAAAACAAAGTTAGACCAAAAGCACTCTTTAAAACAAAGAAAAGTTTCGAAACAGGAGATTTTTTTATTAGTTTTACATTAAACCTTTGATGTCTCATGTTTTTTGAAGCTGTTTCACCTCCATCCAAAAGGTTTCTTCAGTTCTGAGCCCTTCAGATAAGATTTGAAGCGTGTTAAAGAAACTCAACCGGCTGCCTTCGCTTCAGCACCTATGACCTGCAGGCTGAGAGTCTTCAGAGAGTTGCTGTTTTGCTGTTGCGTGTTGATTCTCATGTCTGGAGCATCATAAAGTATAAAGATAATGATTTACACAAACCAACAAAATGCTGCCTTTTTCATGGATTTGCCCCCACCTGAATCTTTGAGAAACATTTTGACATTTCTAACATTTTATTTCTGTATTCATTAATACTTTATTGGATATTAGTTTATTTATTTTATTTTTTATTTTATGTTTATTTAGGAGTTCACAGTTCCTTTACACTTTGCCATTGCTGCTACATTTAAACTGCATTTCATTGTACTGGCGTAGATTTCAGGGGATATATCCTCCTCCATATTTGGTTCTCTACAATAAAAACATGATATAAGCTGAAGACTTTTATTTTGGAAAAACCCCACAGCTTTACTAACAGAAGCAATAATGCCTTTACAAGAACAGCTCTTTTTTACTTCTTCTGAATTTTTATTTACTCCATAAAAATATGAATATGCCTTATCAACCCATGATATATTAAATTGTCACCTGATGTCTGAATTGGATGTTCTCTCTCACATAAATGAAGACATTTCTACCATAAATGGATGCAGAAAAGGCACAAATTGGTGCATAGGATCTCACCAGAATGCAGAGATTCAAGTTTGATGCTAAACAATAGGCTGCTAATATTAACCTGGGAAATGCAGTTCATGTGTCAATTTTATAAAAACAAATATGAGGCTCACCGATAGCCTAACGGTTATGTCGCATGTCCCAAGTGCTAAGACGTAGCGGCTGTCCCGGGTTCGATTCTGACCTCGGGCGTTTACCGCATGTCCTTCCCCACTCTCTCCTAAAAAAAAAAAAGGCCAAAAATAAGTCTTAAAGTAAAACATATATATATATAAATGAAACTGTCGGATCTGAAATAAATTCTTGTCCTGTCAGACTACAACCATAAATGTCAGCCTCACCATCAAAACAGAAAAAAAAGTCATATTGCTTAAAAGCTTAATAATTTATTCCATTGTATAAATAAAAAAATGCTTAAAACCATTAATTATCGATATGAATTACTGGGATCTATATTCTGATGTCTTTTTAAATATACCGTCACTACTAGCATCAGGCCAGTAGTGTTAGTAGTGTATATATGGTGTATTTATGTTTGTGTTAAATGTACTGTATGTATACATGCAGCTTCCCCCACCAGCAGCACCACCTCCACTTGTCAGGTTGCCTATTTGGCAGCAGTTTCTTATCCAGGATGGGAGGAGGGGGAGGTTGAAGTGGAATTGGGGGGGTTGTGTCCCATGTGGCAGCAGCCCCTCTACCTCACCCCCTCACCCCTCCGCTCCTCCTTTGTGTACCGGCGTGCGGGCACATGAAACAGCTGGTGAGCTCCAAAAACCAATTATAAAGGCCCCTGGCCCCCCGCCTGGCTGCTGTAAGGCAGAGTGTGATCGTTAGCACCCCCAGATGAGTTTTAACGAGGGGCCACCTCAGGATGGTCAGATGGGACACACAGCAGGCTCACAGTATAGATCTGCCAGGTCCAGACTTGGATGTATAGGTGGAAATTGACATTTCTGATGCAGGAGAGGTCCGTGTTTGATGTTTTATTTACACTGCAGTCCTGTTTTGGAGGGGCCTTGACCAGAAGGAAAACTAGATCATTGATTTTTATTATTAATATTAATAATATCCGTTAAAGCACAATTGTCAAAAAATCCAAAATAAGCCAGACAAGTTTCTTTATGTGCAAGTAGTGATGTGATTTCATGGTGGAGCTTTCTTTAAACTAAAACTAACTGAACACTTGTGTATCTGAGGTTATTCTACATTTCCCATTGTTTTCTGTGGGGACTGATCTGTCCCAGGAACTGCTCAGGTGTTAGATGCAGCACAAGCGTACTATTGATTCTCTTCCTACCAGGCGTTGTTACAACTTTCCAGCAGAGGATCTGAATGAAAACCACATGATCCGGCCTCATTAAAATACATTTTTGGTCCCTCGTGAGACCGCATGAAAAATGGACTCCGATTGATTTTGGGCCCTCGTGCTGCATGCCTAGTGTTATTATAATGGCAAAGATTTTGCAGTTAAGATAAGTGGCTACTGGTTTTTCCTAGATCTACGGGCTGAGGCTTAAATAGATTATATAGCTTATTGATTTAGGTGTTTGATGTGGTTTATTGACAGCAGTCCAGTGTCCATTTATCAAGATGGAGACAGGTATTTAGTGGCAGTAAAAGAGAACTCTAGTGACCATTGACAGTTCATGTCAGTGAGATGGATGTGTTATCTATCTCGATTAATGTAAACTCAAGCAGGCTACAAAGGTCTTTTAAGCTCTCTTTTTTCTAAAACTTCACAGCCTGAGATTTTTATTTATTTATTTATTTTAAACTTGTATTCAGACCCAACCAGTATACATACAGACAATAACTTTTTTTTCACGTACAGTTATTTCCTAGTATTGTACTGTATTTTTTGTGTTTGTTTTTACTGTTTTTCTTTATTTTCTTCATTTTCACTGTTTAAGTTCTCCATTTGATTACATTTTATATTTCATTGTGGTGTTATTTAATCTAATTTGCTGCCTTGGAGGAAACACTTTGTTACCTGAATTTTGAAAACTGCACTAAATAGTATTTTTGCAGCTACAATAATACAAAAAGAAAATTAAATAGACCATTAAAATGGCTTTTTCTCCTGTGGAAGTGTTTTAATATAAAATATCAGAAGCTGAAGTGCACTTTTATTCATTTATCTTTCAATGGGGCAGTTTGGACTAATTCCAGCATCCCAGCTGGACTTGGCACTTATTGGTTTATTATATTCTCATTTAAAAAGGTACTTAGCTAAATATTTCCCATCAGACTTATTTGCAGTATTTCAGCTTGCAAAGTGTCCCCTCAGCAGGTTTACTCATGTTTCATGTAGGTGATGCAGTAGTACTCCTCTATAAAGTTAATCCTGCAGCACTATGAGGCTTACTTTGACTTTTGTCTGTTATTATTCTAACAGTTTCTTATTGGCACTAAACACAAAGTACAGTTGTGGTTGGTCATAAACCAAACGCTGCGCAAATTAGACTTTTAATCAAATAATGGTGATAAATGAAAAGGTGAGGGTCCACCTGATCGTCTGTACCAAACTTCATGGCATCCAATAGTTGTCTAGACATTTCAGTATAAGACAGAAATGTGAGACTCATGGTGGCGCCACACAAAAAGCCAGTGGGTTTCATCCACTGGAGGCAATGAATGTAGAAAATTTCAATGCAAATCATCCAAAAGCTGTTCAGACAAATGTGATGCCAGAATCTAAACAATGCAATCTAGTGAGCAATTTATAAGGAAGTTAAACTGCATCAAGTACGCCCACCTCAATAAATTGCATCATAAAGTACAATGGTTAAATGAGATCGTTCAATCAGTAAATTCAAAGACAAACTGAGATATCTGTTTCTGTTGGTGAATCCTATCTGTTGGTCGTTGCTGAATGTTTGTCTCTTTGTTTGCTCCTCAGAGAGTTCACATCAGCTTATCAGAAGTCACGCAACAGAAAAGTCATCAGAGTAGTGTAATGTAGAGGAGAATATGGCTCTGCGAGGTGAAAAAGTAACCCAGAGAGGACTCAGAAAGGTCAGCAGGGGTCACAATAATCCCCTGTCACACACACACTCACACACATACGCATGAATGCTTGCACATAATCCCCACAACCTGCTCAGTGAAGCCCAGCTTGGACTCCGAACAAATATAACAGTCAGTCTGATGAATAAGTGATCGGCGGGCTTAAATAATAAATGCTACATATTATTATCAGAGACAGTGGTGTGACTTCAGCGTCTTCCCTCCTGACTTCAGCACAGATCCGATCATGTAGCAGCTCGGGGACAATCGCACACCTCCAGCTGAATGTGTTAATGGTGTGTCACCACTCGGAGTATGTGGCTGTGAGGTGTGAGATGGATCATCACTGTATGACACAGTTTTTTTATGGCTCTCAGGCACCCAGCACCTTCAGGTGGCCCAAACAGTTTTTAATAATAAGCTGTGAAGAACATCAATATCCATGTCTGAATCAGGAGTGTCGTCTACATCTTGTTTATCAGTTTGTCTTGATAAATGACATCACTAGGATTTATTTGACCTATTGAATCTAGTTAACACCTCTTTTTACCAGTGTAAAAGAAAGTCTCATTTTGCTTCTTATTTTATAGATTTTTTAAGTGTATTTTTGAAATGCATAAAAATATTAATGAAATTGCAAACATGTGAATCTGCTCATCCATCCATCCATCCATTATCTATACACCACTTAATCCTCTGTAGGGTCGCAGGGGGCTAGAGCCTATCCCAGCCGACTCAGGGTGAAGCCAGGGTTCACCCTGGACAGGTCACCAGTCTATCACAGGGCTACACATAGAGACAGACAACCAAGCACACTCTCATTCACACCTACAGACAATTTAGAATCATCAATTAACCTCAGCATGTTTTTGGACTGTGGGAGGAAGCTGGAGAACCTGGTGAAAACCCACGCTGCACAGGGAGAACATGTAAACTCCACACAGAAAGATCCCAGGCGTCCTAACTGGGACGCGAACCGGGGATCATCGAGCTTTGAGGCGACAGTGCTAACAACCGAGCCACCGTGCAGCCCTGAATCTACACATCTAGTGCAAAATGACATTAAAAATGTAGGATATATTAAATATACAAGATTTTTATGTAAAATGACATGTAAAAACGAATAGTATGCACCATATGATTTAAGATTAACAATAATAACAAAAGTAATCATAAGTATTTGTTTAATTTGGCATTTTTTAAAGGGTAGATCAATTAACTATATCTAATTAATAAAATTATGGATGGGCATGCTTTTTTAACATTAAAGATCTTTTTTTTTTTTTTACACTGAGCTACATGTAAAAGCTCATTTTTCAAAGGTACATCCATTAATTTTAA
>OMNN01028237.1:27090-37589 GCA_900302755.1 Chromis chromis | reverse complement strand
ATATACATTATAAAGGTTGGAAAATGGTAAATAACTTTTCAAACTGTTTTAAAGATTTTTAATGTTAAATTTCAGGGAATAACCAGTAAAATCATAGAATGTGTTAATTTAAATGTCAACTATGTAAAATTAGGCCAAAACTATAATTAATACCCAGATAAAAATAAATTATTTTCATAAATGGTAGTTAGATCTTTTACAATATATGACAGTAAAATTACACAATTTCTTTTTTACCGTATTTAAATCCGCAAAAAAAACATTGTTATTTTACAGACATTTGCTGTTACCTAAAAAAATATGTATATTAAGGAGATAACTGATATTAAAACTACAGATGAAATCAATTAAAATCACAGAAAGAGTATTAACTCACATGTCAACCTTAAAAAAAACTTAAATAATGTCCACGTCAAAACTCTTTTTCTTTTACAAATAGTAATTTGTTGTTTTGCAATGTGTGACCAAAAAAAATTACACTGTTTTTCGGAATTTAATCAGCTAATTGCATAATTATTTTACAGATATTTACCATTATTTTCACCATTTTTACAGTTTTTTAACATATTTTTTCTGGCACCCTTGCTGCCAGATTTTCACATTTTTTAAGGATTTTTCTTTTTACAGGATATCACTATTATATATTATATATTCTTATTATATCATCACTGAAGTTTACATTTAGTTCAGGATCAAACATTAGGCTGCATGATGTCTATAACTCTACTTCTAGATATCTTTAGAGGAGTTTAAATTCAGAGTATCTACAATTTAATTCGACTAGTAATAACTAAGAATAATGTAGATATCTTGCAAATGTGCCACATCAAATCATTACTCGTCCTAATTCCATTAATGATATCTTTAATAAGAGTGTTGCATTTTGAATTTTAAATATCCAAAATGTAAATAGTGCACAGTGTTTGAATCTCTTCAAGCTCTGCGTCTTACTGAAGTTTTAGCCAAGTGGCATGTGAGGAATTGAAACCTCCAAAGACATTTGCAGCTTTGGTGACTCCACAGACGTTAAAGCAGCCATATTGACTGAGATATTTCCATATTAAACAGGGTCATTAACAGGTTCCTACTGTTCAAGCAACCAAATAAGATTACACTCAAACTGTTGGTTGATTTTGTTAAGACATTCAGGTCTTTAATCCCAAGTGAAGCAGCATTACTGCACAAACTGCGACGCCATCTGTAATATAACAAGTTTGAATGACAGTGGATCAACGCTGGAAGTTAAATATAGTAATCAGAGATATGCAGAGATGCATATGTCGTCTGTTTTGAAGATGTTTTTAGCACCACAATATTTTATATATATTTTCCTTGGTTTAAAGCATTTTACACTTGGCTGGCAGAGATTCACATAATCCCAGCTTTGTTGCTAATCTCAGCACTGTGTGTCAGCAGCTGCATGTTATCTGGATTCTTCCAACTGTCATCGTCCAGTGTTAAGCCTATTTGTTTTCATGTACTATTCCATTTTACGCTACATGGAAAATCACAGTAAAACCTCAAGACACTGTGTTCCACGGCTGGATTGTGTTACACGCTGTGACCCAGAGGAGACCCATGCCAGGATTTATGTCAGCGCTTATTGGTACACTTTTCTCCTGCAGCTCTTCTCTGATCTGTAAAAACTCCCTGCTAGAAACAGCATGACATATTCTGTTAGCAAGTGAACTCAAAAGATCTGCAAAAAACAACTTGATCACAAACATCTAACCACTTCGCACAAGATAAGCTTCATATAAGCAGTGCACTAAATGCTTATTAGTCAATTAGCATTTAAGGTTTCCAAAATATAACTACATGTACTCAGTAGGAACCTAATTACAATTCTACAGGTAGGCTGGGCAGCATTAAGGACCCTGCCTAAGGGTCCTCACTGGATACCTGCGCCCTGACCAGGATTTGAACCACTGATTTCCCATGCCAAGGTCTGGAGTGTTAGTCAGCTGCTAATTAAAAAAACAAACCACATTTTCAACCTTAGACACACAAATTTCACACTAAAACAAAAGTTTCCCAGTTTTTAATTGTAATATTTTGAACGATTTGCTGTTATTTTACAGATTTTCACAGTTTTATCAAAATTCCAGAAAATAACAAGTAAAATCACAGAAAAAAAATGCATTCATTTACTTGTTAACTATGTAAAATTAGGCCAAAGTTGTAAAGAAAATGTCCACATAGAAATACATTTTGTAATAAATAGTAACTACATCTTTTTTTTACCGTATCTAAAGCAACAAAAATATTGAAATAATATCTTTCTTCATCCAGAGGCCCCGACCCCGGACCCCAAGAACCCGACGCCCAACGTGACGCTCTCCCCGATGCAGAAAGAGGAGCTGGCCAGGATAAAGAGAAAGCAGATGGCCAACGCCGTCCACTACATCTGGGAGACGGGCGAGGACAAGTACATGCTGCGATACTTCCACACCGGCTTCTGGCTGTCCTGTGAGAAACACAATGAAGGTTGGTGATCGGATGAATAAACAGAGCACTGCTTCACTTCCGTGTTGTTCCTGCTGTTGTACAAATCTGCATCAAAATAAGACCTAAAATAATCTTCACCTGAATTCAGAGCATCTCCTAGAGCAGGGGTGGGCACTCCTGGTCCTCGAGGGCCACAATCCAGCATGTTTTAGATGTTTCCCTCTTTCAACACACCTGATTCAAATGATCAGGATCGTTATCAGGCTTCTGCAGAGCTTGATGACGATAATATATAACCTACTAGTCAACTGTGCACAGAGAAGCTTCTAGTCTCCACTCAGTTACTGCAGCGCAGCAACTCAGGCAGCCGTGAGACCAAATGTTACATTAAATAGGGTGAAATAAGGTGTTCTAATGTTAGGCAAACCAGGTGATTTTCTATGAGTGGAGCATTTTAAGTGTCAATATCATAGTCATATATCATAATAATGATTAATATTACAGTATTTGTGCAGACCAACAACTGATGATGACGTTGAAATCTTTCTTTTCAGGGTTTCTCTCCTGTTCTTACTTTAATTATAAACATGTCATCAAACTCTGTGTCGTTTAAAATAAAAATCAGCCAAGTCAAGAGCCCTTAAATCAACGTAAATGATGTTCTATCAGACAGAATTCTCTTGTAGATTAGAGTCGTGTTTTGTAGCGTGTTGTGTTTGAATTAACTTGTCTTACAGCTGCACTATAGTTTGAACTGGAGGTTAAACAAATAGAGTTTTGACTCAATGACGATGTGATTGAATTGCCTCAGTGGAAAATTCTTGGTGTAATACTCAGTTACTTTGTCTAAAGTGTACTGTTCAAACATTCTGCATTAAAATTCAAAGTATGTGAATGCACAATGAGAAAACTGCATTTAGCTGGCATTGCTAATCAGTGAACAGACAGCATGCTATTATCAGAATGCACATGTCAAACGATTTCAAACCAATAAGCTTGTATAAAATTTTAATAGTAAATGATAGACAAACATAAATATCACGAACCTGTCCTTTAAGCTTATTTTTTGCACTATTTAAAGCTTGAGTGTGCAGGATCATATATAGAGACAGCAACTTTATTTAATTTCTTTGGTTATTTAAAGCGACTTGCTCCTCTGTATACCATTTTTGAGCCATGCTACATTTAATTAATTGATCCAGTATGTTTTATTTCTCTCTCAGTCTCTCTAATTTGACAACAGCACCAGTCTTTAAGTTACCACATGTGAATAACACAGCTTACAACAAGTTTTTACTGTTAAATGGCAGGTGAGAAGCACAACACACACTATGAAAGCAGGCACAATGTCAACTGAGGTGTCCTGTCAACAAAAAGTAATCACTGGCTTGCGTCCTTCCACAGATAGATGGTGACTGTGATTGGTTGATAGCTGGCAGTTCAAAGCAGATTGTCAACCTTATGTCCAACCCAACATTCATCCTCCCATTGGAAGATCAGCTTGTGGGCTTAAAGCAGTTCTTTCTATTGTATTTTCAGGGTTTATAGTAAGCACACATTCGTTGCATTTGCAAAAGATTATATACGCCATTGTCTCTCAAAACTGCTGATGCAATAAGAAAAAGACAGTACCATTCAAAGACTTAAGCATCTCATTTCTTGACTGTTCAACTCCAAGGACTTGATGTTTCTGTTGGGACTGTTTTGTTTTCAGGTGAGGATCAGGAGGAAAAGTGTCGCAGCTTCATTGAGTTGACACCAGGAGAGACACAAGGTTGGTGCGACTCTAATTCCTCACATCTCACAAAGCAGAAAACATAGAGAAAGGAAACACTGTGTATTTCATTCCCATTGACTCTTCCAGGTGTGCTCTGGCTGTCGGTCATCAGTGAGTTCATGTACATCGGTCTCCTGGCCATGGGCTTCCTGTTGATGTGTGTGGAAGCGCTGTGTCTTTGTGCCAAGAGGGAGATGAACGCCCTCAAGATCAACGCCTTCGCCGCCATGTGCACCGTCCTCTCAGGTGAGGATGGACAAAATGTTGCTCTTTCTCTTGTTTCTTGCCACCCTTACATGTCCACTAACCATCTACTTGTATAAAAACATCAGCGAAGGTTAGATGAATTATGTGGACTAATTTAAAGCCATTGAACTGCCATTCCCAGGTGTAGAAGTAAAATGTCAATATTTTCAGCTTTTGCTTCAAGGTCCCATACTGTGACCATTTTCAGCAAAATCTTACATGTACTCACTGTGTTTTTCAGTTTCTCTCTCTCTCTCCTATCTACAATATTTTTGTCCAAGATTCTTCCATCCAAGGTCTCATAGTTTTTCTATTTCTGTCTTTCCTTCTGCTAACAGGTATGATGGGGATGGTAGCTCATATGATGTACACCACAGTGTTTCAAATGACTGTGAGCATCGGACCTAAAGACTGGAGGCCACAGACATGGGACTATGGATGGTCTTTTGCGTAAGTAAACCAAAGTGATCATTCCATCCATCCATCCATCCATCCATCCATCTATCCATCCATCCATCCATCCATCCATCCATCCATCCATCCATCCATCCATCCATCCATCCATCCATCCATCCATCCATCCATCCATCCATCCATCCATCCATCCATCCATCCATCCATCCATCCATCCATCCATTTTTTCTGCTTATCCAGGGTCAGGTTAGAAGGCAGCCGATGAAGCAGTCTCTCTCTCCCTGCCATGCTTTCCAGTTCCTCCTGGGGGATCCCAAAATGTTCTTAGGCCAGATTAGATGCACTATATTGCCAAAAATATTGGAACACCCCTCCAAATAATTGCAACGGAAATCGTCAACTTTCTGCAGAGTCAATAGCTTGCTGCTTTCCAGTAGAAACATAAGACTGACATTATGAATAGACTTAAGACCAGAGAAGGACTGAATAATATGACAGAATGAACAATAACATTTTTGAGATCTCTAAATTAAATAAACAGTATAGCAAAAGTTTTCAAAATTACACATGAAATAATAATACATTAATATTTTTTTTTTGCTCAGTTCCAAGTTTCCCAGTGAGCAATAACAGATAGAGCACACACAAAACCAGGGACCTGAAATGGAAGCAGCTAAATGGAATTAACAACTTTTATCACTTACTCCTGTGCTTTCCTACTGTGATGTCAACAAATAAAAAAAAAAACCATAAATAGTTCAAAACACTTCTCGAGTACTGCCATCCTGTGGTAAAAGTCACTTCACCGCAAAGCAGCTGCTTCGTTCTCAAAACTGCACTTGGCTGATTGCTTGTGAAACTTCTCACTTGGCAGCCAAGCGCACATTCATCACAGTCAGTGTGATTCTCCACAATGAACTGGAGGAACAATAAACAGCATCCCTCTTCTGTGCTTTATTGCAGAGGCAGCGTTTGAAAAGTACGGCTGCTTTGAAGGAGAGGTCTGCTCCCGTAAATCAGGGTAATTTATTTGTGACGCGTGGGCTTGCCAATAAAACACATTACAAAAAACAGAGGAAGGATGGAGCTTCGGCTGGAAGATCAATCCACTAGTTTCTGTCACACAGAGACAGATTTAATGTGCAACAGTGTACTGTATACACCAATTAGAGGTGACTACTTGAAATGAATCCGGTCTTTCAAATTAAAACTCGATGCACAAAACACCTCAAAATGCAGGTGCAAGATAACTGTCAATAGAGAGTGACAAGAAGAAGAGTGAGCACCTGCACCACTGAGCCATCCTCCTATGTAGAGCTGAATATCTTTCAGAAAAAAGCAGAGCACATCTCTGTAGAGATTCACTGAGGCTAATTACCAAAAAAAACCTCGACAATTGCCCTTAAACACACGTTCAATGTTTTTTTGATGCAGGTCTGACAGGGTCTGAGCTGAATCTAATCCCTGCCACTTCCTGCGCCCGGCCCTCGCCTCATTTCCCCCGTCACCCAGCTAATGAATCCTGCTTCCTGTGGACAGTCTGGTCAATATGAGGCCGGACAGCTGTGATTTGTATGTTCTGCCCCTCTGTCCTATTGCACCCCTGGTCAATAGGCCTGTCTTCCCATTACCCTGGCGATTAATGTGGCGCACTGCCAAGCGCTGCACCGGAGTGATTCATGGTTTGTCACTGAACTCTGAGCAGTTTGAGCTGCAAACAAAGATGCATGTTGCTGAATTACATTTAAAGTTGGGTTTTACAGTAATGCATGTGGCAACCTTCTTTTAACTGTTGGTAAGTCTGTGATACACTTCAGGACTTCATTTATGTGACTTAATCCCACATTTGAAGTCTAAGGCTTCACTAATTGGAGACTAATTTAGTTAGAAAGGACAGCAGACATCAAATTTCTTGCCAGTAGCATTACAAATATTTCATCCAAGCATCCAAGAAGTTAAATTGATTATTCACACCTGTCCTTTTTGCACTATGTCTCACCAAAATGTCAAAAAATTGATAATACCTACACATTTCCTTGAAGATTCAGTCTCACTCTTACCAGGTAAAGCAATTTTTATATTAGAAAATAAATCATTTATGTTCCAGATAAGAAAAATGTTTTCACATTCCCTTTAAATTTGTATTCAGTCCGTGTATGTTTAACCAAACTCTGTGTTAAACCCCTTCATTTTTAACAGCTGGTCAAGGTTGATAGCAGATAATAAGCGCTCTCCATTGATTTGCAAAGTTATTTTTTTGCAAGAGAGAGAGAAGAGAACTTATTTCTGGCAAATTCTTGCTTGGAACGAGGGAGTGAATGAGCCAATGTGCAGCAGCCAAATCCAGACTTTCACTGGGATTTCAGCGAGACAGCCAGTGAGTTACAGCGTTGGAAAACTAATTAGGATTCTCTGAGACTTGGGAAGGGGAACGAGTTGCACCCCATCACAAAGGATTGCTGGTTTTGCAGTCAAATGAACAAAAACAGTTGCAGGAATCCCATATTTTTCTAAAACACACTGCTGATTCTTATAGTTTAAACTCTTTAATCAAAACACTGAGATATCATCACGCCAATTTGTCTGGACTCCCATCAGCAAATTGTTGATACCAGAGCTGCCAGCGGCGCAAAGAGCAGCTTATCCAGATTGAGCTCTGCCTGGAGGTTGGGGTTCAGCGGCATCAATCACATCTCGGGGCCTTTTTCTGGCAGGAGGAGCAGCTCTTCTCCTCGGACTGGCGACTGCAATCTCCCCCTCCTCCTGTGGAGCAGAGCCAGAGATCTTTCCAGAGGTTGTGTTCTTTCAATCCATCACGGTCTCGGTTAACATGACACCTTTTCATTAGTGCAAAGTGCTCCAGAGGAAAGGAGCTACTTCTGCCCTAAATAAGCACACAAGGGCTGAGATAACAGTATTTACTCTGTCAATGTGGTAACGAGACATGGATGGGTTTATTTAGTTTAGGACAACAAGGGCAGTTTTTAGGCTCTCTTGTTTAATTTTTATGCAGATAGCCAACTTAATTAACTACTCTGAAAAAGCTGTGATTATGTAATTGTTAGAAATACTGACAAATCTGCTTGCAAGTATTATCTGTTAAAAGTCTTGTGTGGAGCCCTAATGGTAGCTGGGAAAGGAAACTGCACAGCACAGCATCATTAAATATATATATATATATATATATATTGTCCATGTAGTTAAAAAGCTTTGATTTGGGAACCTGTAAATGCATATATTTCATCATATCTTGATGAAACAGCCTTTTATCTCATTTAATTACATAAGTAGCCCACTAAAAAAAACTTGTGCAGCACTAAAAAACATGTTTGACCTAAAAATGATTAATGTTGCCGCCATAACGAAGTCATTCTCCGTGACTGATTTATGTAATTTCCCTTACTGTCATTTACACCATCAGGGGAAGTGCTAAAATCGATCTTAAGCCACTCCTCTGGCCTCAATTGATATTTCCGCCTTTTAAATTCTGGTGAAGGCTCTGGCCTGTAAATGCAGCCTTTGCACTTTATGTGCTTCATTCGTTTTATCCTGCTAAACACACAACTCTAATCCTATCAGAGGCAAGGAATATTCCAGAAAGGCCACTAGTGGGGGGGCTTCAGAGGCGAGAGAGAGGAGCATTAGTATTCATGGAAATTTTCTTGGGGAGAGACTCTTAGTTTTAGGGAAATTACCTTGGGAAACTGATGGAGCTCACATCTAGCAGCTACAGCTACAACAAACATGATTTCAAAATTTAATAAGGTCTGAAGGGTCTTTAAGGTCAGCAAGCTGTCAGTTGAATTAAAAGTAGTGTGTAGAAAGTGGAGATAAGAGTGAACGATCAGGAGGCATAATTCCTCCATCATCTTATTGTCCATTGTTTGGCCTCTCACCTCCTTTCTGTCTGTTAAACTGATAAATGTGGATGAGTACTAGTGTCTGATTGCCTTTTAATAAGATACACAGCTGCACTGATCCAGAAAGTGAAATGGAGACAGGAAGTGACAGTTCAATGACTGTTTTGCGATTAAAATCTTGATTTGAATGACTTTTGGTTCTGCCATGAATAATAACCACTGAAAACGCTCAGAGATGTCACTCAGGCTGCAAAATTTTTGGAATTTCTTGAAATAATTGGATTGAAGCCTGATCTGAATGCTAATGTATTATAAAAGGACTCCGTTCTAAATGTTACCTGGAAATCAAAATTGCTGTGCTCAGTAACAATGTCCTAATTCTAGGTGGTCGTGTTCCGTATCACCTCACCTTGTCAGTGTAAAGTAAATAATACTTAAATTACCTGTTTGCTTGAGGTGTTTTCACTTCATCATTAAATAAGATGACTTAAGTGCTTTTCCGTCTGTGGTGTAGCTGCAGCCCTCCTTATTTTCTTGACCTGCTCCTCCATAAGTGCTGGACCGTCTACTTACACTGAAAAGTGCATCAAAACATGTTATTTCATCAAGTGAGAATGCGAATCCGCCTTCTGTGCCATATTAGTCATTGTTATTGTGAAAATTGTGTTGCTGGATTCACTTTTCCTGCAAAAAAAGGTGATATTTTATATAAGCTTGGCCAAATATGATCTGGAAAAAAGCTTTGAGGCACAAATGTGTTTAGCATATGTGTGTTTCTTAGAAATACTGTCTCATAAGAATACTTCAGTGTATATGTTAGGTAAAAGGTGGGTTAAGTTTTCTGCATTTGGAATTTAAGAAGGCAAGTTTAGATTGATCAGAAACTAGTTCTGAGATTTGTGTATCAGTTGCATGAGACGGCAATGGATAAAGAGTTAGTGGAGTGTTAAAGGTGACACAGACATGAAAAAAAAGTGAAAATATTAAACTTGCTACAGTTACGTTTTGCTGCCAGACCAGAAAAACAGTTTTATAGTATAACATGAAAAGCTTATTGTCATAACAAGATGTTTTTCATGTTGTAACAAGATATCGTGACATACAAACTCGCCATGTAATCACACAATATACATTTTATCTTCTTGTGAAATGCTTCACATTATAACACAACAACTTACACTGTGATATTACCAACAACAAATAATTGGAAAAAATGCAGCTGAAGCAGACGTTTCTCAGCTTGATGACATATGATGACATAATTTCCACCTGCTTAATTCACAGGCTTTTATTGTGGAAAGACTGAGACAAATTTCTTTGCAAAGAAGTCTCCAAATTGTGACAGAAGCCCTATAATGCTACCAATACTCACCACAACCGGGTGAAGGGAGGCACTGAAAGCAGATTTATGTACTGTGGCCAAAGAAGACAGGACATATGGTCATCAAAGAGCTCTTTCTGTTGTTTAATGTCTTTTGAAAGTCCGTATGTTCATAAAAATAATAATAATTTTCATTCTTTTACTAGCATATAGACATGTGGGTGTAGTTCATCTCCTTTTCAATAAAGGTGAGTATGCTGGGATTTCAGTTGGATGGAGGCAAGAATGAGGGCTTTTTTTTAAAATAAGAGAGCAACTTCTGTTTTGATGTTTGCGTCCCTTTTAACAACATACTCATCACAATACTATCCATCTTGGTCTAAAACAGCAGAACCATGCACAAAATGATATATCAACTTCAATGTATTCATTC